>BQNB010161129.1:0-14716 GCA_026074375.1 Tanacetum coccineum
ACTATTATGAGTTAATAACTTATTTGTTTTATTTTGTATCTAGTATTTATTATTATTATATTTATTAAGTTTAGGGTATTATACCAATAGTAATAAATACTAGATACAAAATAAAACAAATAAGTAGCCATATAGAGTGTGTTCCTAGCATAATATTCAACAACCGGAAACACCATTCTCTTTCCAATAAAGTAGCCATATAGAGTGTGTTCAAAGCGAGTACTAACCTTTTTAACAACTTTACGAGGAATTGACGTCATTAAAATGGCTTGTGAGGAGTATTCTCAAGAAGTTCTCGGTTTCTCTGATGTGATCGCAAGTGGCAATCCCACTCCTTATTATGACCCGGTCATTTCTACCTCATCTCCGACTCTCACACCTTTCGGGGATAGTGATTTTCTTCTTGAGGAAGTCGATGCTTTTCTCTCTCTTAAAGATGATCCAACTTCACCGGAAGTTGATGACTCTTACTATGACCCAGAGGGGGATATTCTACTTTTTGAATCATTTCTCAATGATGATCCATCACCCCCTCCCACCCAAGGAAACTATTTGCCTGAAATTCAAAAAGAACTTAAGATTTGTGAAGCTAAAACTGATAAATCTTCAATTGATGAACCTCCCGAATTCGAACTCAAGGACTTACCTCCTCATCTTGAATACGCATTTTTGGAAGGTGACAACAAGTTACCCGTCATAATTGCTAAGGACTTGAGTGTCGAGGAAAAAGCCGCTCTAATAAAGGTTTTAAAGTCACACAAGCGAGCCATCGCTTGGAAACTCTCCGACATCAAGGGTATTAACCCGGAATTTTGTTCTCAGAAGATTCGTATGGAAGAGGAATAGAAACCGACGGTTCAACACCAAAGACGAGTGAATCCAAAAATTCACGATGTCATAAAAAAGGAGGTTGAAAAACTTCTTGACACTGGATTAATTTACCCGATCTCGGATAGTCCTTGGGTAAGCCCTGTACATTGCGTACCAAAAAAGGGTGGTTTTACCATTGTTGAAAATGATGAAAATGAATTAATTCTGGCTCGATTGGTTACAGGATGGCGTGTATGCATTGAATACCGCAAGTTAAATGAAGCCACCCGTAAAGACCACTTTCCACTACCATTTATGGATCAAATGCTTGAGAGATTAGCGAGAAACGAGTACTATTGTTTTCTCGATGGTTTCTTGGGTTATTTTCAAATTCCCATCGACCCTCATGATCAAGAAAAGATAATATTCACGTGTCCTTATGGAACGTTCGCCTACCGTCGCATGCCTTTTGGCTTATGCAATGCACCGGGCACGTTTTAAAGGTGTATTATGGCTATCTTTCATGATATGATTGAAAAAATGATGGAAGTCTTCATGGACGACTTTTCAGTCTTTGGGAATTCATTCGAAAATTGCCTCTCTCGTGTAGACAAGATGCTTCAAAGGTGTGAAGACACCAATCTTTGTCTAAATTGGGAAAAGAGTCATTTTATGGTAAAGGAAGGCATTGTCCTTGGCCATAAGATTTCCAAAAAAGGGATTGAGGTTGATAAAGCCAAAATCGATGTGATTGCTAAGTTACCTCATCCCACCACCGTTAAGGGTGTTCGGAGTTTTCTCGGTCATGCCGGTTTCTACCGACGGTTCATTAAGGATTTTTCCAAAATTTCCCGACCGATGACTCATCTTCTTGAGAAGAATACTCCGTTCATTTTTTCCGATGATTGTATTCAAGCTTTTTAAACATTAAAGAAAAAACTTACTGAAGCTCCAATCTTGATTGCTCCAGACTGGGACCTACCCTTTGAGCTTATGTACGATGCAAGCGACTTTGTCATAGGTGCAGTCTTGGGGCAACATAATGAGAAACACTTTAGGCCTATACATTATGCTAGTAAAACAATGAACGAGGCGGAATCGCATTACACTATGACGGAGAAAGAAATGTTAGCCATGGTGTATGCCTTTGAAAAATTCCGGTCTTACCTCATCTTGAACAAAAGCGTAGTGTATACGGATCACTACAACAACTCTGCCTAAAATACTCTCTCGTTTGGCTAAAAAGGATTCCAAGGAGAGATTGCTCCAGTAGGTTCTCCTCCTTCAAGAGTTCGATTTCAATGTAATTGACACAAAAGGAGCAGAAAATCGCACGGCCGATCATCTTTCCCGATTAGAAAATCCGTATGAAAATGTTCTCGACCCAAAGGAGGTGAATGAAAAATTTCCTCTCGAGACATTTAATATGGTGACTTCTCGTAATGACTCAAGTACCCCGTGGTTTGCCGATTATGCAAATTACCACGCGGGGAATTTCTTTGTTAAAGGGATGTCGTCTCAACAAAAGAACAAGTTTTTCAAGGATGTTAAACATTACTTTTGGGACGAACCCTATTTGTTCAAAATATGTGCGGATCAAATGATTCGGCGGTGTGTTGCAGGCCAAGAAGTTGTTGACATCCTCACAACTTGCCATAGTAGACCTACCGGGGGACATTACGGTTCCAACTACACTGCCAAAAAAGTTTTTGACTGAGGATTTTATTGGCCTATGATTTACAAAGATGCCCATGACTTGGTCACCCGATGTGACACTTGTCAGCGTCAAGGAAAGATTTCGCAGCGTGATGAAATGCCTCAAAATTCCATCCAAGTTTGTGAAATCTTTGACGTGTGGGGCATAGATTTCATGGGGCCATTTCAGTCTTCACGAGGGAACAAATATATACTCGTGACGGTCGATTATTTGTCAAAATGAGTTGAAGCAAAAGCGCTCCCCACAAACGACGCCCGAGTTGTTTGCAAATTTCTTAAATCTCTCTTCGCCCGATTCGGTGCCCCTCGAGCTATCATAAGTGATCGCGAAACCCATTTTTGCAATGACCAGTTTGCAAAGGTCATGCTTAAATATAGAGGTACTCACCGTCTCTCCACCGTATATCACCCATAAACAAGTGGGCAAGTTAAGGTATCCAATCGTGGTTTGAAACGAATTCTTGAAAGGACTGTAGGCAAAAACCGTGCCTCTTGGTCGGACAAACTAGATGATGCACTCTGGGCCTTCCGTACAGCTTACAAAACACCTATCAGATGTACTCCATACAAGCTCGTGTACGGAAAGGCATGCCATCTACCGATCGAGCCCGAGCACAAAGCCTATTAGGCCTTGAAGCATGCAAACTTTGACCTTGAGACCGCAGGCGATCATCGTAAAGTTCAACTCAATGAATTAAATGAACTTCGTGATCATGCCTATGAGAACTCTTTGATCTATAAAGAGAAAACAAAGAGGATCCATGACTCAAATATCAAAAACCACTTTTTTCAACATCGAAGATCAAGTCCTCCTCTTTAACTCTCGATTGAAGATATTCTCTGGCAAGTTAAAATCCCGTTGGTCCGGACCGTTCACCATTTCCCAAGTCTTTCCATATGGCACCATTGAGTTATCTCAAAACTCCGGGCCAAATTTCAAGGTGAACGGTCATCGAATTAAGCACTACTTTAGAGGGGACGTACCACAATTGGTTGTCCCGGATCTCCAAACCTTCCCCAAGGACAACTAAATGCGGGGATTGGGTCAAGCTTAGTAACCCGAAACAAGCGCTTCGTGGGAGGCACCCCATGCTTATCCTTCTATTATTTTCTTTCTTATTTCTATTGTGATGTGAGGAGGCTTGTACTCTTCCGTTTCTTGTTGTTTGTGCTTGTGAATTTTTGTAGGATTTACCCAAAATTTTCTGAAGACTCTCGTGTTTGGTGTTTTGTCCTGGTCCACTCGAGCTTCCTAGCCTTTGTTTGCCATTAGTTTGGGGAAATCCGATATCCTAATCTTATCGACTAATGTTTATCTTTAAGCATACTTAATAAACGGCTTAGGATTTACATAGAGATCTTTCTTAAAACATTGAGGACAATGTTTAACTCTAGTATGGGGGGATCTATCGATTTGATCATGCCTGCAGCCATTGTTCTCACGTACCCCGTTTTTCCACAAAAAATTTAAAACTTTTCAAAAAAATAAAATAAGTGTTTTGTCACAATTTTGACTTTCCTGCTGGGTAGAATAAAAATATTGTTCCTTAACTTTTAGGCTAAGCATTCGCAGATATTCGCGAAGAACAAAAAATGATAGTGTTAAGTATGAGTAGGATGCTAAACAAGGATTATTTGGAAATCTTAAGAGCTCATGTATGTAATTTATGGCTTTTTCTCCTATAAGCTCTTAACCGGATTAATAATACGTGCTGGTTTTGGAGATTAAACTTAAACCAAAAAAATTTATGTAGAGTATAGCAAAAATTTTAGTCTTAGTTCAAACTTATACTTGAATTTTTCAAAAAGAAGTCTTCTATATAAAGTAATAAAAAAATGATGATTAAATGATAGAAAATATAATTAAATAAAAGCTGTGGGTTGATAAAAGTTTACTACCTCTTGCCGGCTCACAACCGATGTGGTAGTCTTCTAAAGAAAGCCCATAGTAAGATTAAAAATCCGAGACTGAAAAAAGTTTGCTGCATCTTGCAGGCTCACAACCGATGTTATAGCCTTCTAAAAGGTCGAGGGTTATAATTGCATAAATGTTTAATATTAATTTTGAAATTAAATAGATTTCTTTTTGTTAAGTTCAAATATGCTTTTGAACTTTGACTATTATATTTTAAAGCTATGTATATTCGGGAAACCTGAGAGATTTTGAAACTTAAGGTCCGTGAGTCCCGATACTAGTCTCTGTGGGGTGTCAAAAGCCTGGTCACTTAGCCGCAAGGTTGGGATGTGCCGAGACGAAAGTCGCTACATGGGATGATTGATCCGTCCAAACTACACCTTAAAATACATATAATATATAATAAAATATAAAATATATATAGTAAGAATAGTCTAGAAACAAAGTCAATAAAACCGAGAAGTAGTGTAGAGTGTTCCCGGGTCGTTTATCCCCAACGAGGCTGTACTGGAAAATCGATACAGTCGGAAGATTTGAGTTGGAAGGAGAAAAATGATTTGAGAGTGCAGGAAGTTAAATTAAGCAATAATAAACCAAAACGTTTAAGAAAAACCTAAAAAATACGAAATTAAGCTAGAAAACGAGAGCACGGGCCCCGAACAAAGGGGGAAAAACCTAAATTCTTCAAAATTAACCCTACGAAGAAATTTCCACTTCTAAACTACTCTAGGGGACAAATAACGAAGAATGAAAAAGACTAGACTGAAAACGGAGTTCCGTATTGAAACCCAAAACCGAGTCATACCACAAAAAAAAAAACCGCAACCGTGCGGACCGCACTTTAAAAAACAAAAAGTTATAAAAATGACCCTTAACAAAATTTTTATATTTTTCCTACAAACTATATGACAAAATAAAATTTTCTAAAAAAGAAAAATAATTTTTTGATAATTTTTGTATTTTCTATGAATTTTTTAAACTTTAAACGAAATTAAATTGTAAAAAATACTAAACTACTTCGAAAAATTCTGAATTTTTTTTCTAAAAATACTTTACACTATAAAAATCCTACGAAAAATAAAAAGCTAAAAATCGGCTTATAAATAAGCCCTCAAATAAGCTGTAACAGCTTATTGGCTTTAAAGCCAAAAACGTGTATAAGTATTAAGGCCCTTGAGTGTTTAACGAAAAAGACCCAAGGGCGCAGCGGTATGTGTTGTTGTGATAAAAGGGGGATCGTATCGAGGGGTACCGGGTTCGAGTCTTGCTCACCCGGTTCCCTTGTCTTTCCCTCTTTTTTTTTGGAAAAACTTTGTGAAGCAAAGTTGTTAAGCTCGTGGGGTTTAACAATTTTGTCAACTACAACTTTTTACGAAAAGCTGTAAATAAGCTTAAAATTAGCTTATAAAGTGACAGAATGCTTAATATTGGCTTAAAGCTAGAAAAGCTAAGTCATTTGGCACATTATGGACAAATAAGCTAGGTAAAAGGAGAATAAGCCAACACAGCTTATTACACAAACCTAAAAAGCTATTAGGAGCAACAATTAGCTTATGAAATAAGCTGAATAAGCCAAAATGAAAAAAATAAGCAATCCTTGCACTAACACTAAGCAAAACAGTGATGGGGCAACTTTGGGGCTAAAAATAAGCTAGCTAAAGAACTTTTTAAGGACTGAGATTGAAGGGGCTTAATAAAGAGCTTATGGGCTCCCCAATTAAGCCAAAATCTAAAGCTAAAACACATTAAAAAGCTAAACAAAAAGAAGCTTAAAGTCTCCCCTTTGCACTAGGGGAGATTAAGGCTAAAATCAAGGGGCTTATTTGACAGCTTTTTAAAAGCTGTCAAATAAGCTCTAAATAAGAAAAAAATGAAAGGGGCTTATCTAAGAGCTTATAGGCTCTCAAAATAAGCCAAGAACTTGGGCCTTAGTACACTTAAAGCTTAAGAAAAAGAAGCTTAAAATCTCCCCTTTGCACCAGGGGAGATTAAAGCTTAACACAAGTGGCTTATTTGACATCTTTGCTAAAGCTTCAAATAACTCAAAACAAAGAAAAAAAAGCTTTAACAGCTTAAGTATACTATGAAGTAGACTTGTGCACCAATTTTTGACTTTTAAAACTTATTTAAAACTGCTGAACTTTAACAGTGAAAAAGGGACTTAAGTTTTTAAAATTGCTACTTAAAACACTTGGTGGTTTTTGACTCAAAGGTCAAAAGACCAAGGGGTGTTGACAGCTTGAAATAAACACACAAAACACACACTTTTTTGAACCTTAACTCACAATCCAAGTGCTTATCTAAATAAGCACTTGTGGTGTTCTTAAAAATCCACAGATTTAAAGATGATTTATAAACTTTTGAAAAACAATTTTCAAACTAAAAATCTTTTAAAAACAGCTTTAAATTAGCTTAAAACTGAAGCTAAATCTAGCTAAGTGACCATAACCCATACACAAACATTTTTTTACCCGTTTTCCATGTTAACCCAAACACTAGTTATGAAATTCTGTCTAAACTAAATTGTACTTAAAAATCTATTTTAAAACTAAAGCTACTAAAACCTTATAGCTACTCACACTTATTCTAACCTAATCAAGCTATTTTAAAACTAAAACTTACAGCTTATTAAGTAGAATAAGCTAGTTTCTCTCCTAGCCTACTAACACTAAATGACAGAATTAGGAAATGAAAACTCAACAAAAACTAAAAAAAATGAAAACTCACAACATGCAAAAGGCAACTAATCAAACATGATTAAGCATACATGAAAACACATGAAAAACAATAAGCAAATCTAATTAAGCAAAATTTTATACTAAATTGAAAGTAAGAGTTGAAACCTTAACTTTGTAAGTCCAGAAGGCTATAGGTCACTCTTTCTGAGTGAGTGACCTCATATCAAGACCTATATGGCTCCTAGCCTCTATACCTTGAGCTTTTAAGCTCAATAAGCTTTTATTAGCTTATTACTCCATAAGCTTCCAAATTTGAATGAACTTGAATGCAAATGGAAGATATTGAACACTAATGAACAAAAACAGTTTATAAAAGCTTTTAACAAGTTTTGTATAACTTTTGAGCTTAAGAGAATGTAATAAGCTAAAAACAGCTATACAATCTATATTTCTAAAAAATGCTATTACATACATGAGCGCGTTTAAAACACAAACAATTGAACATATTTTTTACTTTTTTTTTTTTTTTTTTTTTTTTTTTTTTTTTTTTTTGTTTTTTGCTTTATTAATGAATAAGGAAGAGTACAAGTGTAGTAACAAAACATTAAACTAAAATTGAAAGGATTTTTAAAACTTAATTGCATGAACAGTACACGAATTTAGAAAATTACAAAGAAAATTAAAAAAAAAACTCTAAAAACTAACTGTCTAACTCTTCATCTTTCTCCCTCTTTTATAGATGTCCAGGGGTCTTCTTGTGTTTGTGTTGTGAATGGAAAACCCAAGCGATCCAAGCCTTCCCAATTTTTCTTGGTTTCCATCCCTTGATCTTGAGCCATTATCATATTTGGCGCCCATTTGACCCGGATTGCCGAACATGCCAGGAAACATATGATGGTGTTTTTATTGGAGTGGGGTTAAGGTGATGATTCTTGGTGTATTAGGTGTTGCCGGGTAAAAGAAAGGAGGAAGAGTGTTTTGGGGAAAGGGTAAAGGTAAACAGGTTTTTGGGTTTTGGGTTTTAGGCGGGAAAGCGTGGAAGAAGATAAACAATGGTTTCAAACGTTGGGTGAAGGGTTTGGGGATTGGGGCGAATTTTATAGTCCCTCATGTTGTCAGTTCGATGCACCAATGGTCCTTGTGTTGTTTATAACATTTGGGACTTGGCAAAACAAGTCCCCAAGAGTATAAGACTAATTGCATAAACCGTCCTTGTGTGCTATAAAACTGAGGACTTTACAGAAATGGTCCTGATGGTATATCGTACCCCATTTAGCAGTTTGGCCCCTTATCTTCTTTTTCTCTTTTCCTCTTTAAATATAAGTTTAGGGTTTGGCAATTATAACCCGTTAAAACTTATATTTCTTCACAATTTTGACTTTGGATTTGTCGGGTTGACTTAGGTTGATCTTTCAGTCTTGGCTTGGACTTTGACTTTGTCTTTCCTTGCTTTTCCATTCTGAGTCCGGTTTTGTCGATTTGGCTTAGTTTTTCGTCCTTTTCTTAATTATCCGTTCCTGCACAATACAATTAGCAAAACAAGCGTATATTTGGCATTTTAAGTCCGTTTTTGGTTATTTTAGCTCGTTTTTAAAGGTAAAAGGTATGTTAATAAACACATACCAGTGATCATGGATACTATTCCAATATAACTCATGCATATCACTTTAGCATGTACTAACTAATATAACAACATACTAACTATATAACTAACAGTACTAATAAACTAATAGTACTAACTTTGTACTGGCAACACTAACTATTATACTAGCAGCACTAATGACTTAGACAGTTTTCTCTAATCTTCAGCAGCAGCACAAAACCAACAACATTAAGTTGTATAAGGCTCTAATTCCTAACAATCCTCCCCTAAACTTGATATTCATCTTGTTAATCATCAAATTTTTGCATTATCAGCATCTTGATCACTAGGAGGATGTATCCAAACACTCTTCTACTTCTTAAGTTGTGATCTTGTAAATTTGAGAAGCTCAAATTCCCCCCCATTTACTTTCGATAATCACTTCTTAGTCCTTCTATTTTAACATCCTTGAAAGCATTTTCTTGAGTAAGGTATATTGTCTTTTCTATCATCATGTAAATAGCAATTCCATTATCCATCAACAATACATGAACTCCACATGAGTCAAATAATCTCCAGCTTATCAAGTTTTAGCCTTGTTGATTCCTCCAGACTTCAGCTTCCTCACAAGGCTCAAATAATATCTTCAGATCTCCTCAAAGCAATAAGTCATATCTGTAACGCCCCGACCCAAAAGGGTAGAAGTATTACAAATATGGTGTGACATCAAAGGCATACACAATCATAACACAAGCATAAACAGCGGAAGTCTTAAATAAATAACCAAAGGAAAATAAGTCAACATGACTTAAGGTACATAAGTTCTTAAAAGACAGACATATCCAAACGAAATAACCGAAATAACGAATGTCTTGAAAAGAAACAATTCATATATCAAAACTAAGATCTCTAGGGTAAGTCCACACTCAGCACTCATAGCCTGAAAGTAACCCCAGCTCCTAGCTTAGATACCTGCCGCAGGAAAAGAAAGTGCGGCTGAGCTTACAAAGCCCAGTGAACAGATATATATAATCGAATGCAAAAAGTATAACGAAATCAAAGATATTATAACAAGTACAAAAGGATATCACAATACATGATCAAAGGGATACAAATATAAGGTAAGACAAATCAGAAGTCAATTCATAGTGTAAGGTAAGATGAATCAGAGAATCAAATTAAGTTCAATCACCAAGCCCAAACAAATCATATCATAGTAACCATGGAGTAGCTAGCTCCAAATGTGAAAGACGTGGATTGCACCCAAACATCAGTCACCAAATATCCAAATATCATAAAAAATAAAAGTCAGAATCCCATCGAATACAAAACAAATTGGATGCATCCATACGCCCTTAAACAAATAATAATCCTTCAATATAGCGCATATAATATCAAATGGGGGACGGGCAGTGAGAAATCACTCACTCCACACATGAGTCATGCCCAAAGGTGCAACAATGACACGGCCATGTTAACCTTCAATGGCTATGAAACAGAAATAGTGGCTTGTTCTCAAACTTGAAGAGTGAAAGCAAGTCCATATCAAAGTTCATTTCAAAGGGATCATAGCAAAGTTCAATGTCAAAGGTTCAAATATCAAAGGTTCAATATCAAAGGTATCATATCAGGGTAGCAAAATTGAACATAATAACGAGATCATATAAGAAAGACCAAGAAAAAAGTGCTCATAGCAAATTGTGCAAATCAGATAAGTAATCAATGATAGAGAGGAATATGTCCATGAGAAACCTTAACGATTAAGGTTCCAGAATATCTGTACGAACAACGAAGCAAACGAAAGTACTACATAATCCGGTGTAAGGTAATAGTACATTTGAGTAGGTGTCAAGAATATCCTACCATATTCCAAGCAAAGCAATAATCCAAGAAAACACCACTGGAATATCACAATCACTCCCTCTTGACCGAACCTAAAGAAATGATGAATTCGAGATTAAAGAACCATTCCATTTAATATACCTTTCTAATTTTAGAAACTTTCCATTTTTATTAACTTCCATATTTGAAACTTTCCATTTATAAGTACCTTCCATTTTAGTTAACTTTCTATTTTAGTAACTTTCCAAAATAGTACTTTCCATTTTTATCAGTTTCAAAATTAGTAATATTCATCATTTGTTATTCTATTAAGTATTTTAGAATAGCTTAGGGAACTTAACATGTCAAACCTTACAAGGTTTAGGGTAAATATTACAACTTTCCATATTTCGGGTTTAATATGCAAAATCAACAATTTTCAAGTTTAAAAGGGTAAATATCAAAGTTTCACATTTTATTCAGATGATACCTTCCATTTTCTGTATTTACAAGTTAAACCCTTAATTTTTACCATATTTTACATATATAGCCTTTGGTTATCTAATTATTAAAACATTACCATTAATTATCCATAATTACAAAACAAGCCCTTATAGATTCATATATGAAAAAACCATACTTTTATACATTAAGTAACTACCAAACCTCCACTTTTCGAGAATTAAGCCAAATTTAGGCCCTCTATTTTTAAATTATTACTTTCTATTTAGCTTATTATATGTAATTTAACCATTTAAATCCCGAATATAATATCAATATGACCTTTTATACCACCCAACTTATTTTATACAAATATATTAAATATAATACATGTAATATAAATAACCCCATGTTCAGAAAATACAAAACAAGTCCTTACTTTAATAGCAAATCGTATAAAAAATAAATCACTAAAATCCAATTAAAAATTTCCCAATCACAAACATAATTTTTCCCAATCATTGGCATTAAGTGCAGCCTGGAAAAATTAATCAAAACCCTAACCCTAATTTTAATTCTACCATTTTCTTTCCTTTTTCCCTATTTTTCGAAATCGGCAAACACAACTAAATCTCCAATAATTATTCGAATCACTTATAAATTTTTACAACAATTTTTCTGAGTTATATGTGATATGAAAAACCTTAGAAAATATAAAATAAATTTTACAAATATTATTTGTGCCGATTTCATATTTAATCCAAAATTAGGGTTTCGAATATGTTTCAATTTATAAAATCAAAATATAAAATGCATGGACATTTTTCCCAGGTATATAACATATTAATATGATGAAACATAAGTTATAAAATTACCTTTGATGGACCTTGATGATTTTATGATTTTATGCACCCGGTTGTGATTTTCGAACGCAAAACAATACCAAAAATCGAACCAAGCACCCCCCAAGCTTCCCACTATTTTTCCCACACTCCTTAATCTTCAAATGATCTTATAAAAATTGCACAATCCTTGGAAAAATTGTATGCCACCTCTTTTATTATTTAGGGTTTCGGTGGTGTTTTGTTTTAGAGTTTATCAAATGAAAAATGAATAGAAGAATTAAAATGGTACTATGCCGAGTTTTAGGGCTTTCAAATAGAGGTATAATCAGATTTTAACTTTGCATATTTATTTTGATAATTATCCATATTTTATTTAATTAATTTTGTAATATATAAATAATTAAATATACATATTTTTGGCATATATATTTATACATAAGTATTATTTATTTTTATTGCATAACATAATGTATTTTATTTTTACATAAATTTTCATAATTGCCATAAGTTGTATTTTCATAATTTCTATAATTAAACTGAAATTTATTTAAGCTTTTATAGATTTTCTTGCATTAGGGGTATTTTGGTAATTTTACACTTATTGAAATTTTTAGGTTTTACACTTACCCTATGTTAACTCGTATCATTTGTAAAAACGGGAAAGATAGATACACAATAACGTTGACCAGTTGTTTTTATCCCTTGAGTTGGACTATGAGATTTTGGATTTGGGCTTTATTAGTTTTATTATTTAGGCCAGGAAAAGTGATGAAATGGATTTGGATTTTGGACTTAAGCTTGTATATTAGACTTGGAATTTTCAAAAGGTTTAGGCTTGGTAAAACTTAAATATTAATAAGTTGACCCGGCCCACAAAACGAGTACGGGTTGAACCATTAAAATAAATACGCCTTCGGCTTCATTTTCTCATGCTCTTCCAATCTCGTGCTCGGTTTTGTCCTTTTTGGCTTTGTTTTTGTCCATTTTTGATATATCTGTTACCTGCAAGACATAATTAACAAAACACACATATACAATGCATTTTTCATGTATTTTTGGTCATTTAAGCTCGTTTTAATAAAGAGAATTGATATGTGATTAAACACATATAAAAAATCCCCCATACTAAGCTATTGTCGTGTCCTCACGCAATGTCATAAATACACACTAAAAACCAAAATTTTAACCCCCTAGACTAATTACCTCAAAAAGTAGCTAAGTGTTCATCTAAGGGGATTAAGAAATTACTAGTTTTGAAATGCCCCGTTTTACCATTTCTTTTTATATATATTTTTATATTATATTATTATTATTATTATTATTACATAAGAGACAACATGTTTGACTTTCATTATTTAATCGTAACTTTTAGGATCACGAAACAAGAAACACTTTTAAATAGTGTCTAAAAAAATAAATTCATCGTCCTCGATTTTTCACCCGCCCAAAACCAAGCTTAAAAATGAAATCATTGTAAAATACAAGTTAAGATGCAAACGCTACTCATAAATGCAAATTGTGTACGCATGGCCACTTTCCGCTCCCTTATTCCTAAATCCTCTAAGGGTTTTATTTTTATTATTGGTGATAAATATATTATGGCCTTATTCATATAAAGTAAACCCGGTTTAGACCATAATTAGTTAGAAATATTTTCCTAAAGAGACGATGTGGTGAGAATAAGGTCCACATTAAGGTTCTAATTTCGTATGATTTAGGGGTTATCCTTTTTATTTCATCCGAAACAACTCCACTACGAGTCCAGAGATGGAGGCTTTATTTAGATAACCCTAGAGTTGAAATTTGGCTTTATTATTATTATTATTATTATTATTATTATAGCAACATTATTAAACCTCCCGGTCTTTTAAACAACTGCCACATCGGTATACAAGCCGACCATGGTTTAAGAGTCTTATTTCGACCAAGAGATCCTCTACCTTTTTAAAAACTGTCACATCGGTATGCGAGCCAACCATGATCCAGTAAAATTTTATCAGTCTCGGGTTTATTATTCTTATTATTACCTCCACCCTTTAAACGATTGTCACATCGGGCGCGAATCGACCATGATCCAGAAGTCTTATTTCGGCTTCGGTTTATTATATTATTATTATTATTATTATTATAGCCTAATTTCAAGTCTTGTGGTCTTTTAACTACCTAGACAACGGTAGCAAGCCGTCAGGAATCGATAACCTATTTCCCTACAACACTGATAAAACCTCGATGTGTACCTTAAAATCACCAGAAGGAATCTCTACAAAGGGATCTAAACTAAGAATCGCAAAAACCAAAGTAACTTTATTTATTTAACAATAATATAATGTTTATTAAGCTAATTGGAGCAAAAAGCCACAATTAACCTCTATGAGCTCTAAAGAGATCCAACTACTCCACACTTAGCATCTAACTTATATTCAATACTATTATTTCTTGTTCTTCATAAATTTAAAATCTTTAATAAAAAGATCCGCAAATGCTTAGTCTAATAAAATTAAGCTTTGCATATTTAAAGTCTATTATGGAAACTTGCAAACTCTTGGCTCTTTCAAACTAGAATTCATGTTTTAAAGCTTCTTAAATAAAAGACTAGCAAAAGCTTAAATTTATATAAGTTAAGGGGCAAGCTAGAGTGCATCATGCTCGATCAAGTCAAAATTTATTCTCAAAAAGACAAAACTATGTGTCAAAACACTTATTCTATTTTTGAAAAAATTTTAATTTTGGCCTAAAATCACATATTTTTGTGGTAAAAATGGGGTTACGTGAAGACAAGGAAAATGCAAGTAAAATCAAATCAAACGATCCCCCCCCCCCAATACTAGAACTAAACATTGTCCTCAATGTGAGACTGCCACCCCCATACTAATTTCAAGACATAATCCAAATATTAAGGGGTTTCTAC
>BQNB010161131.1:1638-14716 GCA_026074375.1 Tanacetum coccineum
GTATTTACCGAACTATATGCTTCTAATTGCGAATATTCTGTTTGAGAAGTACCAATAGATGATACCAAACTAGATGCTTCTAGTACCAATAGCTGATTTAGTTTTCTCAATTCGTTATGTGAATCTCTAGATTCTTCAACTGCCCGTTTGAAATTAGCTTGAACATACCACGCAAGGGAACTGACATCAGTTTCATCATTCTGTTCTACTAAATCATCTACTTTAACTACTGTATTTTCCTCGAGTCTCACTTCAAGATTTTGACTTTCTATATGGAGTGGATACTTTTCGTTATCTGTTATAGTTTCATCATTCTCTACTACTAACTGATCTACTTTGACTTCTGTACTTTCCACCAGTCTCGCTTCAAGATTTTGACTTTCTAAATGAGATGGAGACTTTTTATCATATGTTATAGTTTCTAGCATGCAAATCAATTCATGCATCTGTTTTTCGGATTTACCAATTTATGGCTTATCCAACCTAGGATCCTGCAATCCATTACCAGATACATTACAGCTATTTTCTTGATATGACAATTAATATATAAAAAACTAAACATTCAATTAAATTAGAGTTTTCATATTGAACTTAAACTAAATAGGAAGTGCTCTCATCTTACGGGGTATTTGGGCCTGCGTTTTTAAAGTGATTACATGATTCTGAAAAATACAAATTAGATTTAACACCTGTCTAAGAAAAAACAGCTATCCAATATGGTAAATTTGGTAATGTGCTTTGCTGTTTGAGAAATTGTGCAATAACTGGATACAGCATATTTTTGTTTCTGTTTGGTAGTTGCTGATTATTTTGAAATTTAAAACATATTATGACCAAATTTGTATTTTTTGTAAAAGAAAAAGGACGATATATATCCATGGGGACAAAAGTATCTTAGATTTGAGTAAATAAAGTGAGAAACTAGGTAGCTTGATTTTACTCTTTGATAATAGTTTTGTTGTAGTTCTTATGAAAGTGATTATTCAAAGTCTGATTATTTGACCCCAAGGTAATCAGATAATCTATGTGAAATGTCAGTTTATGCACAGACATTAAAAACTATACTGCTACTACAACCACAATTAATCTATAATCGATTCTGAGTGCAATATCCGCACAAAAATAACACCTAACGCGAAAAGAGTATAAATTTGGAATTCAGAAAGACTCTGTCTGGCTTCAAAAGTTGCATCATACCTCGTTTGTTGGATCAGAAGAAATGCCAGCTACTTAAGTTTAGATATCCCTTCTTGGCAGTCATCTTGCTGGACCGTATGTACATTTTGATCCTTTCTTTTCTGCATAATATTGCTAAGTTTTGCAATCACTTCTTGCTTCTTGGGGTCACTACCTAGTTGCAAATTTAACGATAGTGTTGCTTAATAGCACTCTCTTATTTTGTTCACAAGTATGAGATAGCATTATCTTTGAAGCAAATTGTGCATGGTTGTTGAACTTATTAAGCTTGCTGTCAAGATGGATGTCGGTACCACAGCCCATAGTATTCAAAATGATCTTCCCAAGAACAAACCTAGTCTCTAGAGAATCCCCCTTTTTGAGAAGGTCATAGTTTATCGCAAAAGAACTTCTGCCCTTCCTTAGGTTTCAACGCTTATGTGGCAAGAACATGAAAAAAGTTGTTTTGGAGTAAATCCCAAGTTTCTGAGTATACATACCTGAAAACATAAATGGAGAAAATGGGATTAATTGCGGATAGAAGAAACAAATGAAATTACCTCACTTAACATAATTCAGAAGATATCCAGGCTAATCAGTTATCATACTAACTTTAAAATAGAATGTGAAATCAATTAATGCATGTACCAAGCATTGGTTGGCGACAAATCAGGATCTTCCTCCACGCGCCAGAAGATCAATAGAATCCATCCCAGCCCATTGCTACAATGTTAATTTACTTTTTCAGCAACTTCACGTCGAGTTACTACATGAGAAGGCACCATCACAACAATAACAAGATTTTGTATTAGTATTGTTTTGCAACAAAAAAAACGTTCTTACAAGACTCAACTCTGATAAGCATCCTCATAAGATTTTCCACAAAGAGGATCCCATGTTACGGGTACCAACATTCACAATAGTTTCTCCAAGATCACATATACTTGGAGAAGGCACCATCACTCAAATTCCTCCTATTGTTTCACTAAGAGATAGTCTTAGCTAACATATCAAAGAATGATAAATTCACACAAAAGTTTCATTAAATTGACACTAAATAAAAAAAAGAGAGAAAAAAAAAAAATATGTGATAGTATTTCATATAGACAAGTGATTACAGACCCTGTTGTCACGTTGGATTCATCTAAAGTTAGTTTATATAAGAGGAATTTTAAGAGGATAAAGATACTGTAGAAAAAAGCCGAAACGCCTTCATAACCGGTATTGCCTGAAAAAACACCCCGTTCTTTTTGTACAAACCAACAGAATGCAAAACTTAAAGATCACACATAAAAACTATATCAACCTTGATACCATAACTTAACCAGTATGAGAGATAATATAATACAGACCTGAGAAATGCACCTTCGACACGTAGGACATACAATTGTTATGTGTGTCACATGTCTACACTGATTATGCGGACCGATGCTCTCATCATGGAAAATGGTCTCTCTTAAAAAAAGCAAAAAAACATTTGAAACCTACTCTAGAGGTGCTGTTCACATGTCATCCCGGGTAGAATTGTTGTAAACTTGTCGTGAAAAGCAAATTCTATATGGTATTGGGGTTTTCTGGCTGTAGATACAAAAAACTTTGCCTTACTTTTCACTTAATTTTCAACCCTCATCACTCCCTTGCATATACGTCGGTGTTCCTAATGGTGCTAATATGAACAGGGGGCTGAAATGGAAGCCTATCATTGATAAGTTTCATAATCGCAGACGCAATTTCTTTTTGGGGGGGTCATCATACCCTTGCAGTGACCATTTGGAAACAACATTTGTAGTTGATGCATTACCTTGTACTGGTGCTGTAGAATGGTTGTCATCATCTAACACCTCAAAAACCTTCACAAGACAAACAGATAAGTAAAAAAACATAGTGGAGGATAAGAGAGAGCATATGAACAAAACATATATGTACTTCATGTGCACTACATAACTGTTTCTACATGAGGAGGTGCTGCTACGCAAGTGCCAATGTGGAAGCGGCATTTGTAGTTGGTGCCTTTACGTTTGTAACCGGAGGTGTATGTAAATTGGTTTGTCATCATCTGACACATCAAAATCTTCAACAAGAATAAAGGGACAGCTCAAAAAACATGGATAAAGAGAGAGAAAATGAACAAAAACAATACACGTGACTTCAGGTGCACTTCAATCTGAAAAGAAGGGAGTTTCTTCTGAGGAGGCTCTGCTGGCAGTGCCAATGTGATAGGGGCATTCGAAGAGTGGTGCTTATCTTGTACCGTGCTGACTAGTTAGAAATTCCTATTCATAGAAGATTAGTGCAACAATAGAGAGGAACTGCAAATCGTTGTAGGACCATTCCTCTTCCATACGATGCTTCTGACCCTCGAGTTCTGATTATTTTGAGAGCTTTGCAGAAACTTGATAAGTCGACTTTGTCCACGGCTTCCAATGCAGGTTAGATGCAATTAGCACGAAAATGGATGATAAGGAGATTTTTCCTTTGGGATACTGCTCTTTCAAGTGTTCAAGTAGTTCTGCTAGCTTACTGAGTCAACTACGGTAAGGTACAAAAATGCATAGCCATTGAATTAATGCATAGCCGGTCCTCCCCATTTTTACGCTATTGCCTGGAGGCTTCAGGTTCACACTACTTCAAGGAAATCTCTGAAGCACTCGGAAATACAAATTATATTTTATGCTTTGATAGAGAACTTCTTGGAACAACGATTACTTTCTGCCGTAATTCTAACACGATCGACCACCAGCTCCAAGATCAATCTTGTACATAGCTCCTATGCTTACGAGCCTGAATCAAAATTTTAATAATTTAACAAGATATCATAGATATACACAAAAATACTGTAATAAAAACAAAAACAAAAATCATAGAACACAGAAACCCATCTTGCTTCCAATTGAACCCTTCAATACGTGACGGGTTGGCTGAAATCGCAGCAAACAATTTATGTAGCTCAACATCCACCCAAAACCAAAATTAAAAGGTTAAGATTGCAGGGATAACGTAACAAACCTTTTGCTAAAGTGAAGGCCTCTATAATAAGAAGTAGGCCGTGCCATTCTGTACATTGTTGTTCTGCCGCGAGATCTAGCCCTTGCAAGCTCAACAGGTGAGGCAACATCCTCTGGGAAGGCCTAAGAAGTCATTTACAAGTATGAGTACAATTTTTTTTGGATAAATGGTTTCTACCCGGTGAATAGGATATAAGAGTATACACACGCAATACAAGAATAAAACTCACTCTTGGAATTGATATAAGAGTATACAAGTTCTCCCTCTCCTCTGCATGCTTTTTTAAAGGGCCACTTTTCGACGCTTTAAGCCTCAACACAAGAGAATTCTTGGAAATATTCGCTTTCCACATTCATACAATTTTCGTATCTGTAAAGATCCGTCAAATGCCCAATATCATATCTGTATAGTGTAAATAATTTTCAAGTAAGAGAACACTTGTTAACGACAAAATGATAAAGTATGAAAATTTGTTAATATCCAAAAACAGTAACACTCGTAACAACAATGATCACATCAATATATAACAACCTGGTAAAAGTCTTTTTTTTTCAGCATAGTCTCAATATCTGATATCTCAGTAGCAGAAGAAATGTAACCTAAATTCCTTTGCTCTTCATTAGTCCCTGGTCATGAGAAAAACTTTTGTCAAGGACCTAAAAATCATAAATATAGAAGTCATAGCATGACAAAACATGCACTATATGTAAGTCAAATTAAATTTATAAAAAAACAAATCATCAACCTGTAACAAGCCTCAGTTACAGCAGGATTACGTCTCCAAAAGGCGCACTGTAAAAGCGTAAAACGACCTATACGAAAAAAAGCTTAGATTTAGAGTATTCTTAGGGTTAGGTTTGTAATTCGATGATCATACTGATCGTTTTCCTCAAAACCCTTCTTCCTCAACTTCCACCAACGGCCCCACCGGTGTAATCCGTGTTCGTCAGACGTCATCTCAAAAAAGAAGTCGTAGTTATTATGTCAAGAGATGGTGTGGGTTTCTTAGGTTATTTTGGCTTCTAAGTTATTTATGTCCTCTGTAGTGTTTATTTTCCAAGCAAATTGTGATCTCGACATTTACTCAAATCTATCAATCTGAAAAATGATGATGATTTAGCGGGTCCATTATTTCTCTTCATAATTAGGCCTCCATAAATTGAATTAGTGTTTACATAGACAAATTAAATTATGGACATTGTTGCTATCTTTGACCAATTACTAATTTCCTCCATTGAACAATAAATAGAAAGCTAATGCATATGTTGCATTTAAAACAGAAAAACTTGAACTCTTACGAAAACATTTACAGAATTTAAATGATTAGATTGCATAAATAAGTGAAGGGATTACCTGACAATGATTAGAACCAGGATACACGTTCGGATCAATTAAATAATAACAAAATAACAAGGATACACGTTCAAAGCAATTAAAAGGGGGCCGGAAATATAAAGATCATGGTGGCTAGGGTTTCTTATTAATTAGGAATGGTGGCTAGGTTTTAAGAGAAAGAGATAACTTTACTCCTATAATCGTGGATCTCACAAATAATTAGAAATTAAATTAGTGAAAATGATTTTATATCAAAGAAAGTTACAGACGGTTTTTAAAAATTGTTTGATAATATAATTAATGATTTAACCATAATACCCTTTTAACTTTTGTTTAATTGAAAATAAGTAGTATATATTTACAAAAATGCCATCTTGCATTGATATGATGTACATCATGCATTATTAAGAGTAAAAAAGCTGGTTCTGTAGGTTCTGTACAAAAAAGTGGTTCTGCAAAGAAAATGCCACTATATATATATATATATATATATATATATATATATTAGAATGATAATTTTTAACTATCTCGCAATATTTATACTATAAATTATCTCACATGTCCCAAGCAGGACTTGAACCCGCAATCATTTGGTTAGGTTGGGGAGTTTCTTACATAACATGGGGTACCATTGAAACACAAACCCTTGAACCTTTCGGTGACAACTTATCTTACTCAAAGCACTAATCGAATATGTTGTTGTTTAAGGCACTTTATTAAAACCAACAAAACAAAACAAACCAACAACAAAGAAGAAACCCTCTAGGACATGCCCCAAGAGGCAACCAAAGCTATACAAACACCCTCCCAAAAGACAAAACCAAACACAAACACTAATACCCCTCACAAGCTACAAACGCATGAGATATGAGAATGCAGGTAATAAAAGTAAGAAACAAGGTTGCCCCACACCACAAGATAAACGAGACAAGCCCATCGCCAAGGAGGAAAGCTAATTAGGAGCAGCAACATCACACATCACCTGGTGTTTCCCACATAGAGCTAGTCTCACAACCCATTTTTCCCAAGGGAACTTATGCTTTTTGGATCTTCTATTAATCCACTCGAACGTCTTAATTTGTATGTCCTGGAAGACCTTTGAGCTGCTCTCGTTCTTCGCTTTGAAAACTCTCAAATTCCTACTTTTCCATGTATAATATGCAGCAACTAACAACACAACTTACAAAAGAACTCTTGCCTCTTTTTCCATTCCGACACCCCCTCTATGACATATCATATCATTTAGCGTAAAGGCATCCACTCGGCTGACTCCCCACCACGCAAAAATCTTATCCCACACACTCAAGGCTTCTTCACACAACACAAGGCAATGATCTACTGATTCCACTACATTATCACAACTTGGACATAAAATAGTGTCAAGATCGATACTTTTTTTTGTCAAGCTCCACCCGCACCGGGAGACTTCCAAGCACCGCCCTCCAAACGAACACATTAACTAATCGAATATCTTTTGTAACTTTTACCAATATATTTATGAACTTCCAGATGTTTTATGATAACAAGTAATTACAGAAAAAGGAAAAAAGACAGAAGAAGACATTAAGGGCCCGTTTGTTTTGGGTGTATGGTGATAGTGCAACACATTTCTTATCCTACTATGTCCTAATAAGAGTTCTGATGTATGTCTCTACAATAGTCCTACTATACATGAAACTTTAAGCAATCATTTATGCATATATGTATCATGCATGAAATAGTGAGACACGTATGCGCAACCATCTAATGCATCTCTATTTACACCAATATCATCATCCCTAATATTCGAATATTTACTCATGGGAATAAAATATAGTGGGTTCCACTAACAGATATGATGATTAAATATATCTTTTAATACATTGCATCTTATCCATTTTCATCCTATAAATAGGAACTATTCTTAAGTGATTTTGAGACAACGTTCCTCACATCCCTATCTATTACTCTAATATCTTTCTTTCTCTAATAGCTTATACTATCTCTATCATTCTCATGATATAAAACACCTAAGAGCACTGGGTACAGTGGTGCCATGGCTCAATCCATAGCACCAAAAAGTGCTGCCACGTCAGCAAAAGTACTATGGCACAAGAATTGCTATGGCACCACATTCAGGTGCCTTCCTCGTTGGCTCAAGCCATAACCTTGTTTTTTTTAACTTCCAAGAAGTTAAAAAAAACATTACAATTAAAAATAAAAATGCATACTGCGAAAACAAATAAATAATAAAGCACCAATATATTAAAAAAATATATATAAAGCACCAATTTGGTCATCTCCTTCACAGCTTCATCCTCTACTTGGCAGCTTCAACCTGCAAAACCAAAAAAAATAAAACACACAGACCACACACACAAACACATCACACACAAACACAAACACATGACAAACACAAACACATAATAACATACGAAACACAAAAAAAAAGAAAAAAAATGAAAAAAACTATGGCGCGAACCATGGTGTCGTTGGCGCCACCATTTCCTGGGCTGGTATGACGGCGCGAGCTTAACAGCTCACCGTACCCCTTCCTCTAAGTAAAAGCTCATAATAAATCCTCCTTTACCTCGAAGATTTACTCGGTTCCACCCAAAATCTGTGGCGTAAAACCGTATATGTAATGTGAGTTACCAACAGGGAATCGCCACCCAAAAAACCATTCTCCCCACAATAAAATCTGTCGCTTCATAATATTGTACAATGTCACATCCCTATTTAGGCAATATTTCAACCCTTTTAAAAGAGGTCAAGTATCCGGTCCGCGTTGTTGGTGCCTAGGTCAACGGTTTAGGCCCATAAACTCTGACCCGTAATTCTACGCATCATCATTTGGCGCCATATGTGAGACCCGAACAAAAATCCATAAACGACACTAAGTTAGTGTCTAAATGGCAGTGGAAGATGAGTTCGCACCACATGTTATCAATTTTGGTGAAAGAGCAAGTGGATCAAAACCCAATGAGCACAATGTGGAGACTCAGTCTCTTCGTGTAACCCCACAAAACCAAGCCGTTGGAAGTAAACTAGTATGTGATCTTGGTAATCCCATGATGTAGTTTGTTGTCCAAAATTTTGGTCAAATCAATGCCATGTATTTAGATTTTTCCTTAAGAAAAAATAGGTGTTTCTCTAAAACATCCAATGAGTGATTTTAACAACGAACGTCCCGTATCGAGCCATGGCACTCTGATTTTGAAAACCCATTCACACAAACAAACAAAAGAGGTGTAGAAGGAATCACAGAAAGTAATAGGCTATTAAAAAAGAATAATGGTGTTGTTACCATCGCAAGAAAAAAGGAAAACTCAAAAATTCAACCAACCCATGTTATGGAAAAACAAAAATCTACAAATCATTTCAAATTCTATAACAATCCTTTCGTCTTTAACGAATCAAAAAGAAATGTCCACTCGCTAGTCGCGTCCCCGTTTACGAAACGGATCAAAGATTACGAGATGCCGAATGGACTTAAAGTACCATCTATTCTAAAATCTTATGATGGTTTGTCCGATACTAATGATCATCTCACGGTGTTCATAGGAACTATGGATGTCCATAGGCTTCAAGAGCCAGCGTGGTGTCGAATCTTTAGTATTACTTTATGTGGGGCTGCGAGGTTTTGGTACGATAATCTATCTCCCGTAAGCATGAATAATTTCCACGAATTGAGAGACAAGTTCAGAGCTAACTTTTTGCAGCAAAGATGATTTAAAATGAGTTGAACCGTAAAAAACGAAACCAATAAGAAGGATGATCACCTCCATATACGACATTTAAAACGCAACCATCACTACTACAAAAACAGCTTTTACCCACGGACTTTTCCCATGGAAAAAATTTCCTGTGAAATTTCCCACGGAATACCCACAAATTACCCACTGAATTGGTGTAAATCGTTGACCAAGTTTTCGTGTGAAATCCGTGTGAAATCTGTGGCAAATTTCACACAGATTTGCCACTATTCTTGTTGATTCGACATTCGTGGGAAAATAGTGGCAAATTTCACACATATTTACCATGGCTACAGATTTCCCACAGATTTTGACTATCGTTTGATAATTTACATGTGGCAAATTTCACACGATTATGTCAGTGGGAAAGTCGTGGTTAATTTCCCATAGATTTCCCACCAAGTTGCTAAATCCATGGGAAATACGTGGGTAATTTCCCACAGATTTCCCACAAAAATACCGTCTTTACGTTTCTGTCTACTTACACATTCTCACGTTACTTAGTATGTGTTCATATGTGTTTGTAGTTTAATATCATATGTGTTTGTTGATTAACGTAACTATTTAAGTGAGTATCGCAAGTATACGTGTTAGTTTAGGTATAACCTTTTGTGTAACAAATCATTACGTGTGTATGAATATCTACACGTGTGTGTTCCAGATGTGCGTTTATGACATTCATTGTATGCATTGATGTTTAGTATGTAAGTATACGAACTTGTATACGCCTGAACGTGTAACCATGTCGTAAAAGTAAAAAAACGATTATGTCCGTGGGAAAGTCGTGGCTAATTTCCCACAAATTACCCACCAAGTTAATAAATCCGTGGGAAATACGTGGGTCTTTACATTTCTGCTAACTTACACATTCTCACGTTACTTAGTATGTCTATATATGTGTTTTTAGTTTCATATTATATGTGTTTGTTTATTAACGTAACTATTCATGTGAGTATTGCAAGTATATGTGTCAGTTTAGGTATAACCTTTTGTGTAACAAATCATTACGTATGTATGAATATCTACACGTAAGTGTTCTACATGTCCGTTTATGACATTTGTTGTATCGATAGATGTTTTATATGTAAGTATACGAATTTGTATATGCCTGAACGTGTAACCATATCGTAAAAACAAAAGAAAACGATTATGTTCGTGGGAAAGTCGTGGGTAATTTCCCACAGATTACCTACCGAGTTGATAATCCGTGTATGACCGTAATGTGGTAATTTCTCACACATTATCTAAAGAGAATAAGGATCTATCTACTCTGCATCATAATAATAAGGGTAACGGCGTGTTGGATTTACTAGAAATCAATGTTGTCTCGTTAACGTATTATTTTTATAACATCCTAAAATGAAAAATACATGTTATAATACACATTGTACAAACTTCAATTCGGGTCGGGTCAATTCGAATTCGGGTCAACTCGGGTCGGGTCAACCCGAATTTAAGTAAAATGACAAAAAAAAATATTTTTTAAAATAGTTTTAATAGAAAGTTTATAAATTTATATTTAGAAAATAAAAAAATCTTTATTCGGGTCAATCGAGTTGACCCGAACCAGAGTTAGCCAAAATATTTCAACCCGATACCCGACCCTATTTAGAACTCGGGTTAGTCAGGCTGACTCGAATTGACCCGAATAAGATTTTCTACCCGAGTGATCCGACCCGAATAGGGTCGGGTCGGGTTCGGATCGAGTCGGGTTCGGGTCTGGTCGGCTTTTTTGACACCCCTAGTCACTATTAGGTAGTTTTAGATATATTTTTGTAATTCCACAAAAAAATTGATAACTCCCTATTAGATACGGAGTATATTTTCATGACCCGCCTAAAATTTCCCCAAAATTTTCAAAGTCCCTCCAATTAATTTTCATTGCCCTAAAAATTCCCTCAGTATCACACATATCCTTTTCTATCTTGTTTCTCATTCTCGCTATAGTCTCCATTGCCAACATCTCAAGTTAACAAACCACCATCAACCCGAACCATACACCATCGTTGCTCCAATTTCATGTCCATTGATCAACAAATATGGTATTTTTAATGTGTTATATCTTTAATTCCGTTACTAATTTAAGGTTTTGATGTGTGAATTTCGTGTTTTGGTGATTTTCAAATTTAGGATTTTTGTGGACCCTAGTTTATATAACCTTGCAACATGAGATCGGTTGGAGTACATATCAACATTCATAGCCGTCACCGAACCATGGTATGCACCTTCACACAATCGGTTGCTACTTCACAAAAAGCAGGTATATATTATACTTTTGTTTTGAAATTGTTTGATTTTGAATTTTGAACTTTGACCCTTATTCCATTTACAGCTTTGTTTTAATCAGTGTAATACTTGAATAGTTGAATTACTTGTAAAATTTAATCTTTATATATTGTTTAAGATTTTATATAAATGAGATGATTGATACTTAATATGATGTGGTGAAGTATCTAGAGTATCTATGTTCAAAACTATCACTATGTATAGACAAGATTTAGTTATCTGAATAAATGTGCAAAACTAGTTAAGGTAACTGAGGCAATTTTGTTATTTATGTGTTGGATTTGTCGAGTTAGGACTTTTTTTGGGTAAGCTTGTTTTAAGTGCCTAATAGCATTTTAAAGTTGCTGAGAACTTTAAGGTGTTTGGTTAAGCCTATACTAAAATATTTTTTTATCTCTTTTGGGAAGGAAATAAGCTAATAAGCATGGTTTGGGTTTTCTTAGAAACACAAAAGCTTTTCATTATAGGCTTACCTAAACACCTTCTCAAATGTAATAGTGTGTTTAATTTGGCACTAGTTGTGTAAATAATTCCTTAAAAACTTTGCTCATGTTTATACCAGTTGTTTATGTATTTAAATATGTATGTGTTAACTTTAGTATGATACAGATGAATATGATATTGTTGGACCTGATAATGAACATGATGTTGATTGTCATATGATGCATTCTAGTTTTTGCCTTGATTAGTTGCCTCTTTAACCTCAACTGTGACAAAGTATTTGTGTATAGATAAGTGTAGATAGTCCTAAAGACTTGGCTAATTTGCTTCTATATTATGGTATAGATTCTATGTTAAAGTCACTTATCTTGAATAAATGGTTGTGTATGCCTATATGGGTAATTGTGGATGTAAAGTGCATAAAACATTCATATTAGATAGCCCTAATAAGCATTGTGACTGAACCACAGATACAAATACTTTTGTTATCTATTTTTTGTTCTTGTTTTGTTATATTGTGTGCTTGTACTTTTGTTATATGTTTCTGATTGATGGCTGGCAGGAAATCAACGCTTGGCCTGTTTGTTGGATCTCTTATCAGAGATTGATTTTCTATGGTAACCGTTTTTCTCTTCCGCTCCCCGTCTAAAAGAAAGCATACATTTATTTTTTTTCGTTAAATTAAGATATACATCTCATGTCTTCATGTACACAAATGAGCTTACTTGTGGTTCTTTCGCTGTTTATCAAATTTAAATAATACTTCAATCTGTATCCTTTTCGCTTAAAACTCAGATTGGTTATGTTGTAGGTGGTATTTCAAGTGCATTCCATTGATTCGATCTTGGTACGTGCTGCACTAATAATAAATTCTCGTTGTTGATTATATAAGTTATGTTGCAAATTTATCGCATATTGGTTTTAATAACTTGAACTGACTACATATTATTTAACCCTTCTTTATAACATGATCATCTTTATTCTTGTAGTGATGCTGGCTGTTCAAAGGCGGGTTTGTAAGTTTCTTACCAACACATGTTGGTGGGTGGACACTCACTTTAATATTCTCCGTTTAGTTATTTGTCTAAATCTAAAGAGTA
>BQNB010161132.1:1040-11152 GCA_026074375.1 Tanacetum coccineum
TAAATATCCCACGCGTCGTAGGGATATATATAGAGATATTTTCATAAGAAAATATCTAAGAAATCATAATATCTAATTTCTTTTCTATCTCTTTTTCTCTCATCTATCTTTCTCTATCTCTCTAAACAATTTTAACTCAGTAAATAGATAAACCAAACAAACTTATCTAAACATTAAGCAAATAAGCTAGAAAATAAGTAAAAATAAGCCGAATGATAATAAGCTCAATATAATCACAACGAAACCACTAAACCCACCCGTGGTTCGTGATACCAATTGTAGGAACCCGATTTTACTTCACTTCATAACACGAATCATGAAACTAGAAACTAGAAAGAAAGAAAAGAGATAACGGTTTAGAGAGATAGAGAAACATAGATGAGAGAAAAAGAAATATCTAAGAAATCATAATATCTAATTTCTTTTCTATCTCTTTTTCTCTCATCTATCTTTCTCTATCTCTCTAAACCTTTATCTCTTTTCTTTCTTTCTAGTTTCTTGTTTGAATCGTGTTATGAAGTGAAGTGGTAAATCGGGTTCCTACAATTGGTATCACTCGCCACGGGTGGGTTTTGTGGTTTCGTTGTGATTATATTGAGCTTATTATCATTCGGCTTATTTTTACTTATTTTCTAGCTTATTTGCTTAATGTTTAGATAAGTTTGTTTGGTTTATCTATTTACTGAGTTAAAATTTCATTTTTAAAAAAAAACTTGTTACACTAGTTGGGCTGGTTTACTCGGTGGGCTAATAAAGTTTTTATATCATTAAAACTGTTTTTGGTTTGTTTCATCTCAAAACAGTTTTGTGGTTGGCTTATTTTTTTTCTTCTTTATTTCATCTCAAAACAGTTTGTTAAACTGTTTTGTGGTTGGTTTGTTTCATCTTTTTAAGTTTTAATAGCTTAGTCTTGTTCTATATCAAGAGCCTCGACAGACACAAGAACGACAGTAAGGACCGAACGAGTTTCTTATAGCTTGAGCCGAACGAGTGCAATTTCATAAGAGTCGAACGAGTGGAAAATGTAACAACCGATCGAGTGGAAAACGTAACGACCGAACGAGTGGAATCGAACGAGTAAACTTCACAAGAGCCGAACGAGTTACGTTGTGAAAGAACCGAACGAGTTGATTTTCTATAGAGCCGAACGAGTGACAAATCTCGAGGACCGAACGAGTAACAATCACAAGGACCGAACGAGTGTTTGTTGTCTCGACCGAACGAGTTCATTCACTTGAGAGCCGAACGAGTAAAAATCTCAAGGACCGAACGAGTACTTTTTTACTTGGACCGAACGAGTTTTTTTTGCTACCTTGAACCGATCTAAAACACACAAGAACGAGTTTCTTCACGTTTTAACAAATTTTCGGTTTTTCGGTTTCGAGTGACGTTAAACGACGGGACTTAAGACTTATATCATCGTGTTCGTGTCGTCGTTTCGATCAACGTGGTATATTTGGTTTTTACCGACGATAACCGTACAAGTCCCGAGCAAGAAAAAAGGAAACACGTTATATTTTACAATTTCAAATTGTTGAAGACGTATGAACAGAGGGAAAATATGTTTTTTATTAAACATAATTTGTAATTTGCAACTTTGGCCCCTCGAATTCTAAACAATATTCATTTTTAACCTTTAGACTTTAACTTATTATCTATTAACCCTTTCTTTTTTAAGCAAGTTTAAATATAACCTTTTACTTTCAAACTTTTTAATTTTTTTTCTCACTTTTAAACTTTTAATTTTTGTTATATTTTAGTTTTACATTTTAGTTTTCAAAATTTTCAATTTTAGCCCTTTCGTTGTAAGAAATTTCACCGTTCAACGGTTTTAGCTCACAAATCGTTTACAAAAGTTCAAGTTCTTCAACAACAACAACGATTTCAACATCAATTAATTTTTGTTTTACGGTTTTATTATCTTGATTTTGTAAAATCCCGCGAAAGATACGATTCTTTTCTCGGTTTTAATCAAGGATTGTAAATCCCTGGTGAATCATTAATTGACTCCATATCCATAACACAATCACTTTACCTGCTTAAGCATCCTACAAATCTTTTTACAATTCACAATACACGAATAAAATGGAAAAGAAGTTACCTTATCTTCGTGTTTCAGGATTAGGAAAATACAACAATGCAACTAATTCAAGGAGACAAATCAAAAGAAAGTTGCATGTATCTTTTCAACGACTTCATTCACACCTCAAGTGTCTTTCAAACAACGACTTAAAAGGAAGTCGAACCGAAGAAGGATTCAAACGCGCATTTGCAACACTCTTTGGTCAAGATCTAGAGACTTTCACGGGCACAATGTTCCTGTACATGGATCAACTACAAAAGCAACTTGACAACGAAGAATTTCAAGAGAATGGATCCATGTCTGCTTTTAAAGTACTCGAGACACAGTTTCAGATGTTCATCAAGTCACGGTTTTATTTGGATGATGAATATGTTGACATGACACGCAACAAACTTCCTATCAATACCCTCGACTCGATATTCAAGAATTCCGTAACCACACTGATCCAACTCATGGAATCTGTTAAGAAGTCGATTGGTTGAAAGGATGCACACATAAAATGGAGTATGAAAGCAGGGTGAATGAAAGACAAATCCAGACAACAGAGGAAAAGACTGATACGAGTAATGCATTGGATGCATTGGATGCTAGTTCGTGTTATCCATTGAAAGCAAGGGACAGAAGAATCCAAAGAGCAGGATACAAGCTGCCAGGATCAGGGAATGATGCACATGTTGATGATGCAGATATCAGACCCATATATAATGAAGAGCCAATGGCTGAGGTACAAATGACTGCTGATGATAATGTATCTGCTACAGGACAACAGCATACTGAGCAACCTGAATTCATTAATGAAGGAGAGGTTGACCAGAATGCTGAACAATGTCATGACATATGTCCTTTGCCTGCTAAATTAACTGATGACAAGACAACTGAACTCTCAAATCAATCACTCGAGTCTGAAAATGTTTGTCTCAAAAAGAACTGTTGCCAGTGTCAAAAAGATTTTTGCAAAACTCGTATGCACATTGTATTAATCTTGAACTACAAATGCAAACAATGTTTTTAAAATTCAGGGCAACAGAGTCAATTTTTAAAGAAGAAAAGTAATGAGGACCAAAAGTTAAAAATGACATCGATGTAACTGAAACAATAAACATCGAATTGGAACATAGTGTGGCTAAATTACTTGCAGAGAATGAGCAGTTACATAAGGAAAAAGAGCATTTGAAACAGACTTACAAAGATCTTTTTGATTCTATCAAAAGTACACGTGTTCAGACCAAAAACCAGAATGACTCTTTAATGGAACAACTGAACAAAAAGTCTAATGAAAATGCTGATGTACTAGCTCAGATTCAGAAAAAGGGGTTTGCAATTGCAGCATTAAAAAATGAGTTAAGGAAACTAACAGGAAATAGTGTGAATACTAAGTTTGCAAAACCATCAATCTTGGGAAAACCGGTTGGACAACCACTCAAAAACCAATCCGTTGTTAGACAACCGACTGCGTTTAAGTCTGAAAGACCTAGAATTTCAAAACCACGGTTTGCCTCCCAAGTTGATGTGAACAACGACTTGTCAAAACCAGTCACTACACATCATTTGCCTAAGAGAAGAGAATCTGCCCCTGCAAAACCTCATTACATGATTGCAACTAGCTCATCTAGGTATAGCTCAAACGACCGTTGTATACATCACTATAGAGGAAGGCTAAGAAAAAGGCACAAGAACACTCTAGGAACTCTAGAAATTTTTCTGACTCCAAACATTTTGTTTGCTCGACATGTCAGAAATGTGTCTTTAATGCCAATCATGACGCTTATGTAATAAAATTCATGAAGAAGTCAACTCGCGTGCTAAGGTTCACCAATAAGCAACAAATAGAAACAAACCGTAGAGAAATAAGGGTTGCACGAAACCAAAAGACAGATTCCCAATAAAGGCATAGGTTTTTCAATTCAAAAAGGACTAACTGTTGGCATTGAGAAAACAACAATTCCTAGATCTTGTCTTAGGTGGCAACCAACGGGTAGAATTCTCAAGACTGTTTGTCTTAGATGGGTTCCAACAGGAAAGACACTCGCCTATAGCACAAACAAAGGTTGAATTGTGTGAACCCCACAATGGTTCAATGCAGATATCCGTAACCAATGTGAAAGCAAACAAGCTTTAATGTCAGTGAAGGTACTCTTATCAAGTACAGGTACAACGTTCAATCCTACAGAGGAAGGACTTAGAGTTTGGTGCGATAAATGATATGTGAAAGATATCTCAGAAAACAGGGCTTCAAGGAATTTTGATCTGATGATCACAAAAAGACGTTTGAACACAGCAGTTCAAGCCTCGGTCGTCAATGTCAAATGGCATCTGCTGAAAATAACACTTCAGGCCCCGTTCCTCAATGTTAAAATGACGTTTGAACACAGCAGTTCAAGCCTCGGTCTTCATGTTAGTAATGACGTCTGTTCACATCAGTTCAGGCCTCGTTCTTCATCAAATGACTTCTGATCATAACCATTCAGAACTCAGAATTCAAGACCACAGCAATGAACAGTCAAGTTCAAAGCTGGTTCCAAAAGTTGTTCCTTAAGCAAACAAGACAGCTACATCAAGACAAGAGTTGGAATTACTATTCCACCATCATATAGCAATGCTGAGGACAACAGGTAAATATATACAAAAACAGAAAATCAGAAAATTTCAAAAAAAGATTCTTCTCGACATGTCTCTTGGAATCGATAACATTTACGTGCTTAGAAATGTCGATTAATATTGACACGGGTGTGTAAATGAAGTTCGAGCGAGAGTTGCAAATAGTTTCAAAACATGTCATTTCTAATTTTCTAAATGGCTTATGTGCAAGTGTCAGTACATAACCCGGACTTCAAATAAAGGAAGGTTTATAACTTATCCTCACAACGAGAAAATTAACGTTTCTCGGTCTTAAGCTGTTCTTACAAGACATTCAATGTTTTAAGCTCAAGAAAAAGGATAGTGTATGTTTCAGTGCGCTTACCCTTAGCGTTAGAAAAGAAGTCCTCTAACATTTGGTTTTTCAAAAAAGTTGAACACAATTTTTCAAAATTTCTCGATGACAATTCATAATCTTTCTAAATTGTTGTGTTCAAACTACTCCAACCTTCACAATGTTTCAAAAGACAACAATTTTTCAATGGTTCTTTTTTTGAGGGGGGAGTTTTTTCGAAAAAAAAAGTTTTATTGTTCTTGGATACATATAACGGACCAGTCTATGTTATTCAAAAACATTATCACAATGTTCCAAACAATTCATGCTGACGCATATTTTCTCCCAAGTTTTTTCAAGACATTATTTTTATCACAAAAGGTATTTCAAAAACTAAGTGTTTATTATTTAAAATAAGGGGAGACAATGTACTTAAAATATGATTTATTCGACTCAATGTGCTGTAGAAAAGGTTTTATGGTTCGATCTTATACCCAACAACATCTTAATTTCACGACGATTCTGAAGTCATAAGGGTGGTAGGTTAGGAAATCAATCTTATGATCAACCAGAAAAGGCAGGGATTACCCGAAGGATAATCCAAACTTAGATAATAGCAGTCCATAGGTATGATTAGAGATGAATGTATATGGGATATGCGACCTAAGATTGAGTTAACACTGGAACAATCACAACAAGGTGTTAGTAATGACGTCTTGGTAAGCATTGATGGCGTTGAAGAATTAAAAAGAAATGTATGGATAAAGGGTCTAAACAAAGAAGCCCTCCACACAACTTAAGGCAGAAACCGGGTCAATACATAATCTATCAGAATCACAAGGTGATTGCTTTGGTATTGAAAAGACATAATGGGACCCAGTGATGCATGCACAACCCTTCCCAGCATTGGGTTTCTCTCAACAGAAAATCTTCGTATCATTTGTCACGGTGATTATACGTCATTCTATTGATCATCTCATTCGAGATCGTTGTTTTTGATAGTGGCAAATTGCGCCAGTGCCTACGCCGAGTACACTAAAACCAATATCGCACTAAATCGAGTCCTAAGCCAAGAGATCAATAAAAAAATCTCGTATTGGACAATTCCCATTTCATAACAATTGTTGGAGACATCACAGGTTCACAAGCTGTTATCAAGAGTCCTACGCAATATCATTGTGATATTTGCCAGAACATTTAGAGTGATACTCTTTAGTATTCACAATGACGAATGGAAATCCTTCCAGTGTCATCATCAAACAGCAATGCGGTAGGTGACTTGCGAGATTCTATATGAATCAAACTTGTGACAACTGGATATCGATTTGGTCCAGTAAATGAATTGACGGTTGATGAATTTTGATAAAAAACTGCCACTCTGATGTGTTACAAAAAATACTGTTAAGAGTGACAGGTCGATTTGATTTTCAAATCCAATTTTTATCGTTTATCACAAACGTAAAACCTGCAGGTCAAACGGTGGTAACGGCAACCTCAATCCCATTCAAATGCTCAATCTACGAAGACAAACTATCTAGAAAGCTTAAGATTTAAAGACAAAGACTTCCGCTAACTCTGATTTAAAGCTTTCAAGATAATGCAAAAGTATGAGCATGTTGGTCAAAGACACAAGATCGCAACACACAAGATGGCATAGTCCAGATATACTACACGCATGCCTTCTCTGTAAAGGCTCAAAGTCATGATCGTAAAGCATGAAGGAACCGTTTACAACATCCCTACACATCGAAACGAAGACAAAGACCAAGAACCACTCGATCTTAAACGACAAATTGCATCTCACTGATCTCATGGACAGCGATCAGTGCTACACAAGAATCGAACTAACTTAGAGGGACGATTGTTCTATCGATACATAGATCAATTTTATTGAGTCAAATCAAAGGAAGCTCCACGTTCTCGTGTTCAAGACCTCATTCGGCGTGTGATTGTTAGCCTCATTTATTGAGGTCGATCAAGGATGCATCGGTCAACTCTACGATGGAGCTTCGGTCTTTATTTAGTTAATGTTGTAACAGGATAATATCGGGAATCGGGCTCGATAGATAATCTAATATTGTATATGTTTCGGGTTTAATCCCAAACAAAACCCGAGCCCGGGTCCTAGTTAAATATCCCACGCGTCGTAGGGATATATATATAGATATTTTCATAAGAAAATATCTAAGAAATCATAATATCTAAAATCTTTTCATCTCTTTTTCTCTCATCTATCTTTCTCTATCTCTCTAAACCTTTATCTCTTTTCTTTCTTTCTAGTTTCTAGTTTCATGATTCGTGTTATGAAGTGAAGTAAAATCGGGTTCCTACAAAAACCTTTTCTTTAAGCAGCTTGGCTTGTTGAACAAAACCCGTCGGACCGGGTATTATCCTAACTGGATTTGGGGTTGAGGGATATGGTTTAGCACATATGTTACTAGATACTTGAACAACATCTGTAGGACCAGGTATTATCGTAACTGGATTTTGGATTTAGGTAGATGATTCAATATGTGTGCTATTTGAGGAATGCAAAGAAGGTGTTAAATGTAGATCAGATATCATTCTAATCAAGGATTTCCCGAATTCCTTAGGGGGAACGTTTTGGTTATTGAAATTCAACAATCCTGTTTGAGATTGTATGCTAACAAGTTTATGTGTGTGATAAAATGATGAGATGGTGGGCAGGTTTATATATTAGACAATTCATTGATAATATATAAACATTGAGTTGACAAGTCCCTGACAATGATTTAGCACATGATTGTTACTATTCACTGACAGATTAGACAATTCAATAATAATATATAGACATTGAGTTGACAAGTCCCTGACAATGGTTTCATCACTAAGGATTGGACGCGATTTAGCACATGATTGTTACTATTCACTGACAGATTAGACAATTCAATGATAATATATAAACATTGAGTTGACAATTCTCTGACAATGGTTTCATCACTAAGGATTGGACGCGATTTAGCATCTGATTCTGATAATTTTTTAGCTGTTTTTAACATATAAATAGACCTTCAACTATAAACAATTTAAACACAAACCTTTTTATATATATCATTTAACAAGAATCTAAATGGGGTGTTCGGTTCCACATTCTTATGATCAAATCAAAGCTATGGTTAAAAAACAAATTCAGGAGGATCGAGTTCGTCAGTTAGCGATGATGAACTTAGCCCACCAATTTAATGATGCAAGTATAGCTAAGGATGAATTGCGGAAAGCATACGAGGAATGCAGAGACATTCCACTAGAGCAGCGTGCTGTGATTGAAAATTTTCTGAAAATAGAATCTGAATTAGACTACGAGATGAACAGAGATCTGTTGTGGAACGGGGCAAAATTAGGAAAACAAATCAGGGATAAAAAGGGTTGGATAAATATGTTATTGTAATTTATGTATTTGTTTAAAATCCCGTATTGTGTTTAAAATTCCGTATCGTGTTTAATTTATGTAACATGTACTTTTATTTTATCAAATGTGTTATGTGTTGTGCTTTAAGTTGTTATTTTTACGGAAACACAAACATTTTATTAGAGACATAAATTTAATACATTGGAATAGCCATAACAGTTAAAGCAAATGAAGCATACAAATTCCCTTCCAAATGACACTTTATTCCAAACCAAGTTTTTCCATGTCATTGTTAAGATCGTGAAGTAGTGCAGCTGAATCAAGTGTGTGTTGTTCCGGATGCATATACAATTCCAGTGTTGCCTGAAGCACCTTTATCCTTCCAAGCAAGTGCTTACAGTTTGAGCACTCTGTGTTGCTTGAAGATCCCCCATAATAATTAGGAGGCTTGGATGGTGTTGGATAAAAAAATGGAGTTGATGAAGTTCCTGGAGATAAACTTGGAGTAGATGAAGCTCCTGGAGAACTGATTAGTTGACGGACCCGTTCTTCTTTCCATAAAAAATTTTTACATCCGTAGTAATTTAGCTGCGGCTGTTCAAGAGTAAAAAATTCAATTATTAACAACTAAGCATATAATTTGTATAATAAAGAAAAAATGAGTTTTCACCTTGGATTTTGGACATGCGTAGTATAGTTTACCATGATTTTTAGCTCGATACGATTCTCGTAGAACTACATCTCCGGCTCCACAAGTACACGCAAAAGCTTCATGTGGCACCATCATCACCATAATTATGTTATGTATTAGTGGTTCTTGTGGTAAGGGTGTGTGTGTTTGATTTGTTGATGTTATTGGGGATAAGACATTCTTTTATAGTAAGGATATGTTCTTGGCAGGTATTTTTTGTGAATAGTTATTGGAACAATATTGAAAGACAACACGATTCACAAAATTCAATACTTATATTACAATAACATGACACGTTAAAGTTACATTATTGAAACTAATATAAAAATACAGAATTTAAAAATACATTACAAAATAGAAAGCTACAAAGCATTAAACAACCAAATACGCAAGTTATTAAACATTAAGAAGAATTAGTGATTCTTTGTAGGGGCCAATGAAGAATGATCCACCATTACCTAAGATTCTGAGAGTATGAAATTGTTGTGATGGACGGTCGTAAAAATGTAATGTGTGAACTATTTCATGTCCCATATCAACTACAACAATTGGATCATCGTCCATTGTAAATCCAATTAGTTTTGCAATATTTTGAGAGGGAATGACAAATAGCACTCTCCAGGATGTTACAACAGCAACTTCGACTTCTAACAACCATGCACATATATATATCGGTTCTCATAATGAATGAGGTTTCCTGAAATTACAAGAGAGTTTCCTAGGTTGGAAATATAGAATGGAATTAGAAGTGAGTTCCTTAACTGAGTAGGTATGTCTAAAACATGAAATTGATGGTTAATCAAATCGAAAGAAAGAAGCATATAGACTTCGTAAGAAGAACCATCATCATTAAAAAAAAGTTTTAGAACAACCCTAGAAAATACAACTACGTGCAACTGCTACTCCACACGATCATTTTATGCTTATATCGAGACGGGGAAAACAGTCATTCCCAAGAACAGTCCATATATCCGAGTTCATACATTAACACATGCAACGGGCCATCTCCGTATAACCAACTAGAAATATTAAGTATTGTTGGGTCTAACGTGTCAGG
>BQNB010161133.1:0-14716 GCA_026074375.1 Tanacetum coccineum
TTTAAAACGTCTCTTTGAAGTCGTTTCCTATATCTTGTTTGTTGTACTATGACGTGGCACCCCATTGTTTTCATTCCGCTGCATACCAGATTTTGGGGGTGTTACAGAGATTGGAACACATGTTATATTATCCCAATGATTGTGTTCGGACCTGCAAGATAAAGAGGTTGAAGTTTATCTTCTTAATAGTTTTTTTGAAAAAGTGCAATGCAGGGCATGATTCAAAGAAACTACCTATATGAGTATGGAGTTTTGCCGCTTCAAGAAGCTTGGACTTGGCTTTGTATATACTCACGAATGGATATGGACGCATGACTTGTAAAGCGTCAAGTTCAAACATTGTAGAAATGTAGAAACTCGTGTGTATATTATCTTCGAGTATTCAAACGAGTTGATGGGTTCAATCCGTAGGACACCCTGATTCTCGAATATTTGTCATGCGTAATATACTATGTGAAAATTCAATCTCTAAGACATTTTCATTTATGCATGAGTCTGATTTGTTTTGATTAAATGGGAAATCAAGGATTATACTAAAATGGGGGAGGATTGTTGGTGATTTTAGTGTCATCGGTCATTTCATGTAATTGTGATTTACCCAACGACCAAAGGGATTTCAAGTTAAACTATAATACGGGTTAGGCGGTGCGGAGTGCACACTCGTATAAGTTAATTTGGTTTCCAACACAACAAATGGTGGTTAATAGTTATTACCAAAGAGTGTGACCATTCACCAAATGGTATGACCATTCATGAAAGGGTGTGACTTTTCATGAAAAGTCACTTTGTCTATTATATATAGACATCATTTTGGTCTTTTCATATGATGAATAAATACAACAAATTCTCTATGTTTTGCTCTCTTTCTTGTGCCTAGAATTGGAGTGTGTTCTTGTCTTATCCCTATAAGAATTTCGTGTAACCCAAGGCACCAAATAGGGTCGGAATATTGTATCAGGAAAGTGAACTTTTACACGATTCAAGAATTTATCCGGCAATCTATAATTATCAAAACCCGAAAACCAACACAGTAGTCACTAAAGGAACATTGACTGATGGAGAAATTCTATCAGCCAATCCTGATGCTTCTTATCTGTTTGCGGTTTCTGAATGCTCTCAAGGATCGGGGAACCAACAAGAAGATAGAATATATGGTGTTTGTGTCCTTGATGTTTCTACAAGCAAAATCATCATTGGGCATGTTTACTTACTTGTCAAGGTGGCTATCCTTCTTTAATTACTCCATTTGCATTCGAACAAATGCCTGTTATTTGTGCCTTTTTAAAGCCTAAAAAGAATCTCAAATTCTTTATTAAACTTGTCTTACATTATTCATTTGATAAATTCTTGGTTACTGCAAAATTACTTTGTGTATTATTTTGTTATGCAGAATAATATTCATGTAAATGTGAAGTTGTCGTTATTTACTCAAAAATCTCACTAATGTATAATTTATAGGCTCAATATAAAAAATCTTGATCAATTATAAAAAACATTATTTTTTACAATATCGTGTCTCGTTTTACAACGTAATTACCATAGTTTAAGTAAATAGAAATTAAAAAATAACACTTTATACCTTGAATTGCTGTTTATCTTATGCATAATAGTCAAATACCGTTGAATGGACACTATAAACACATATTGCCAAAACTTTTTACGGTTAATTTTGTGGCACGTCATTCCCAAAACAAAAATTAAAACTCCTCCCTAAATCTATATATATAACATCAAACCTATATATAACTCATAAATGTGAAAAAAATAACTGTAACTCAACAATCCCTCTTTTCTCCTTGATATCAAGTCTATCGTTTCCAAAATAAAATATGTAACTCGTAGATCTTCTTGATTATTGTATTTGCCGTCTTTCCTTTCCCTCCCTTTGGGTTTCCGCCAATTTCTTTCCCGCCTAATCTTTTCTCCTTTCCCTCCTTTTTTTCCTTCATTTTGTCCTCATGTAATAAACCCACTTTCCCTTTTTTGAGTTGGGGTTGGCAGGAAGACCGTCCCATCATCTTTAATTCTCGCCAGTTTCATTGTCTAATTCCCGCCAACACACAACCATATATATGTCAGACCATCATAAAACTCTAGTCACTCCTTCGCTCACCCTCCATCACACATATAAACACACATTACTGTTTCCGCACAACCCTGGCCTGCAGTAATAAATAATATTTGTGTGTATGTGTCTTTGTTCAGAAATTAAAGCTCACTACCGGTAAAGTTGTGATGAAGATTACAAGGAGTTACTCCGTATAAGCTAATCACTAATTAATAAGACCGAAATAAGGCATGCACCATATAATTATACATCAGAACACACGAAAAGATGGGGCTGGGGTTAGATCCACTGTGAAGGGCTAATAAACTAAGAAGGCCTATGATCGGAGTGTAAAGCTTTGTTTCTTTCACTCCTGATCAGTGATACAATCAATTGCAGCTAAGATATGTGAAGAAGATAATAACACAACTATCCAGGTATCCAAACAGAAAGCCAGGGCACAATTAGTAGTATCTGAACTTACAAATCTAAGGCATGTTGATAGTAAGACTAAACATCTATTGTAGTTTAACCATTCTCTGGTAGGATATGGGTCAAAAGGGTTGTTCATTAATGGGATTTTACCAGTCCGAAACCATGAGACCTCGTATCCTTCAAAACGATTCCTACAAATTACTATTCCATTCATTCCTTACCAAACTAACTAGAGATGGACTGACGGTGAGTCGGTGATATTGGTTGTTGTTATCTGTTGGAGCAAGAATCCTCACTTCTGTGCCAACTCAACTCTTTCTAATCATTTGCACCAATTGTCTTACAATATTGAACAGAGCTGAGATACTATCTATGTACGCTTGTTCTTAAACTCATCCAACTCCTGTATCATAATTCGAGGTATATGTGTGCCATATATCAGACCAAAATTCAAGGCATGTAGCCCTCATTATATAGCTACCTACCACTAAATAATACTAGGTCCACGATCACAATGCCTTATCAACAATATATATTTCATCAAAACCTAAAAGCAGTGTAGTAATTGATCAGCCACAACCTGATTACTAGAGCGGATAACAACGATCTCGAAGACTATACACACACCACAGCAGATTATATCATGACAGAAAAGATAGAATGAGTACACACACAAGGTATTACCCTTAACCTCACTATTGATTAAGCTTTTTGAAAGAATGAAGTACATGTCCCTTCCCCCCTCACCTCCTTTTATAGAGATGAGAGGGATGTAGTAGAATCAAACTAGGACTCTATGATGGCTAAGAATACAAAGTCAAATTGGACTCTATGACGGCTAAGAATACAAAGTAAACTAGGACACTATTTCGGCTAATGATAAAGACTAAATATAACAATTTCCACCTTAGGCTTTATATTAGCCTATACCAACACTCAGCAATTCCAAGCAGTGTTGTAACTTGTGTCCAGGTACCACCTTCGTCAAGGCATCCGCAACATTGTGTTCAATATCCACCTTCAGAACTTCAACTGTCTTTGCTTCCAAGACCTCTCTGATAAAGTGATAGCGCACATTGATGTGCTTAGTCCTTTCATGAAAAACATGATTCCGCGATAAGTGAATCGCGCCCTGATTATCATAATTAACTGCCACTTTGTTAAGCTCCACGCCTAACTCTCTCAAGAGTCCCCTTAGCCAAATAGCTTCCTTCACAGCCTCCGTAAGGGCCATATACTCCGCCTCTGTAGTTGAAAGAGCCACCACATGTTGTAGCGTTGCCTTCCAGCTTACAACACATCCCTATACTAAAAATGCGTAACCAGTGATAGATCTACCTTTATCCGGATCTTTAGCGTACTCTGAATCAACAAAACCTATTACGTCCACATGGTTGTCACGATTTGTCCCATACACCAAACCCACGTTTGCAGTACCCCGCAAATATTTCAAAATCCACTTCACTGCTTCCCAATGATTTTTACCCGGATTCGCCAAATATCTGCTGACTATACTTACCGCATACGCTATGTCTGGCCTTGTGCACACCATCAAGTACATTAAGTTCCCAACCGCATTTGCATACGGCACCTTACTCATCCTTTTCAACATCACAATCCCTAACCGGGCAATCCTTCAACGACAGCTTGAAGTGCCCACCCAATGGCATCTGAACTGATTTCCCATTGTCTATTCTAAAATTATTCAAAATCTTAGAAACATACCCGGATTGTGACACCCTCAGAATCTTGCGACTCCGATCCCTGATGATTTCCATACCAAGAATTTTCTTTGCTTCCCCGAGCTCTTTCATATCGAACTCCCTTTTAAGCAAAGTCTTGGTAAACCCAATCTTAGCCTTGCTCTTACAAGCAATCAGCATATCGTCTACATATAACAATAGATAGATATACTCACCTGGTGCATAACTCCTGTAATATACGCAGCTGTTGTAACTGCTACGCTTGAACCCGTTGCTCAACATATACTCATCAAACATCCTATACCATTGCCTAGGTGACTGCTTCAAACCATACCGGGATTTCTTTAACAAACATACCTTGTTACCTTGTTCATATCCCGGTGGTTGCCTCATGTAGATCACTTCTTCAAGATTTCCATGTAAAAATGCCGTCTTTACATCAAGCTGCTCCAGCTCATAATCTTTACACGCAGTCAATGCAAGTATAACCCGGATAGATGTGTGTCGAACTACCAGTAAAAATACTTCATTGTAATCAATACATGCCCTTTGTGTGAATCCACGAGCCACCAACCTTTCCTTGTACCTAGGCCTTTGAACACCTTCAATCCCTTCCTTTATCTTGAACAACCATTTGCAGCTCACCAGCTTTTGCCCAGCTGGATGATCTACTAATACCCAGGTCCTGTTCTTCCTTAGAGAATCCATCTATTCTTCCATAGCAGCTTTCCACTTAGAACTGTCCTCACAAGCAACTGCCTCTTGGTATGTCAATGGTTCATGAGTATCTTCTTCCTCTGCTGCAGCAAACGCGTAAGCAGCCATATTACTTTCATCTTAAAACCTTAAAGGTTTCGTTCTTGTCCTTCGCTCTCTATCCCGAGCCAACTGATAATCTGTGAGATCCGGTGTCTGATCATTTTCATGATCCCCTGCATCTTCATCATCGCCATCTCCCTGGTCTATCTGATCTTCCTTAGTCGTATGATTATTTAACCTCTGCAGTTCTACCTCAACCTGTAATTTCTCAACAGACTTATCACCTGCACTAGAATCCTTCAACGTGTCTTTATACATGACACTTTCATTGAAGACCACGTTCTTGCTAGTGACTATTTTAGGTGATTCACCATCAAGTCTATATAGTTTGTACCCCTTCACACCCTCGGGATACCCCAAAAGAACGCATTTCCAGACTTATCCATGAGAGTTCTGTTCATACGTTCTGCTACCCCATTCTGTTGCGGCGTCCCGGCAACTGTCAAATGTCTAGCAATCCCACTCTCAATGCATAGCTGCTCAAACTCTCGGTTACAGAACTCAAGACCATTATCCGTCCTCATATGCGGCCGTACATGTCGCTTCCGCCCAGAAGGTCTTGGGCAATCCAGACTGAATTAATAAACAAAACGTACCTTAATCAGCAGAGTTTCTGTTCTTCGGTTTTGCTAGCCCATTCTGCTTTCGGCGTCCCCGTAAACTGTCAGATGTCTAGCAATCCCACTCTTAAAGCATAGCTGCTTAAACTCCCGATTACAGAACTCAAGACCATTATCTGTCCTCAACTTCTTAACCGTCCTCCCAGTCTGATTCTCTACTAACTGCTTCCACTCTTTGAACTTTCCAAATGCTTCGTGTTTGAACCTGAGAATATAAACCCATACCCTCCTGGAATACATCATCATTAATGGATAAGATAAATACCTCTTACCACCAATTGTTTCCACTGAGGACGGACCCCAATAAGTCTGATGAACATAGTCTATCACTCTTTGAGTAGTGTGCCTTCCTACACCAAAACTGACTCGATGTGACTTTCCCAGAACATAATTCTCATAAAAATCGAGCTTACCTAGACTCTTCTTGCCAAACAAACCTTGCTTTTCCAGCACTTGTAGTCCTGCCTCGCTGATATGTCCCAGTCTTTTATGCCAAACCTGGGCAAGACTGTCTTTTTCTTCAACACTAACATTAACTCAACTTCCAATGCAGCTATGGCCATCCAAGAGTATACGCAATTATCCCTTCGGGTTTCAGATAAAACAACCCTGGAACCATTAATCACCTTGATTTTGCCCGACTGCATTTTTACGGTATATCCCTCTTTTTTAAGAGTCCCCAACGATATCAAGTTTCTTTTCAATTCAGGAATATACCTGACATTGTGTAACACAAAACTTGACCCATCTTTCAGTTGTACCCTTACCTTGCCAATACCTCTGATCTTGCACTCCATGTTGTCACCCAACAGTATCATGCCCTCATCGCATTCAAGAAAATCATAAAATAAATCTAACATGGGTGTCATATGGTATGAACCACCTGAATCCATGATCCAGTCTAGTAGAACCTCTACACTCATCACCATCATCACCTTAGAACCGTCATAAATCGAACCACTAAAGCTTGATTGATCATCTTTATTGACATAACCTGTTGACTTCTTGCGATTATTCTTAGGGCAGTTTCTGCTTCAGGATCCTCGGATTGGATAAAAATATAGGCACGTGAGTCTTCCACCTCGTGGGACTTGATCTTGGCTTTCCTCTTGACTGACGTGAAATCCCTTTTACGTCAGTTATTCCCACTCAACATTATAACACTCACCCATTTACCCCCCTTTGCCTTAGACCTTTCTTTTGATTTCCTTTGAATTTAAGTGTGGACATCACGGTCCTCAAGTCAAGCTTCCCGTCCATAAAGGAAGGTTATCCACAAAGTGTTGTATGATGCTGGGTATAGAAGTGGAGTAATAATAAAGCAATGATCTTCATCCTCGAATTTTACATCAATATTTGCTTTAATCAAGAACAAGTTTGTTGAACTCATCTATATGGTTCGGAAATCTTTCGTCCGCCGGCCTTTTAGATGTATACAACTTCTTTTTTTCAGATACAACTTTTTGGCCAATGACTTTGTCATGTACAAAGTCTCGAGCTTTGACCAAACCCCCACTGCAGTCGTGCTCCCCGATAACTTCTCTCAGAACCTTGTTACCTAAACACAAAATCACGGCACTATGAGCTTTCTTGTTTAGCTCAGCTTTCGCTTGAGCTTCCACAGAGCTGCTTCACATCTATGTTGGATTAATAAAGCACGCATCTTGATCCTCCATAAACCGAAATCACCAGTTGCATTAAATTTCTCGATGTCAAACTTGGCTCTCGTCATTCTTTGATCCCTTTATTAATTTGTATACCTTGTGAAAAACTCTCACATTCACTAACTAATACAGTCCCCTATGTGATTACACTAAATAAGTATATAAACCTTTTGTTTCATTATAACTTAAAATAATATTAGATTTTGGCCAATATATTTCTTTAATCCAAAAGTGATTAAAAGCCTTGCCCAACTGAATAAAACCCTTTTGATGGATGTATTTGTTAGTAGTTGAATTTTCAAATATAAAACCAACAACCAACCACAATGTTCGTCCTTCTTCTTCTTCGTTGAGTAATCCATCAAAAACCTAAAAGCCCACAGTAACCTGTCAATTTCAATAACGAACATCCACAGACCCCTTAAGCCTTCTACACCTTGTCGCAAACCCGGACAATCGAAGACCCAAGTACCCTTATTTGTTGATAACATGCTGCTTCGTTACTGGTAGCCCAAATAGGATCACCCTCCTGCTCCTTCCAGAAAAACGACCACAACGAACCCTTCTTGATCGATCCTAGTTAACCAGCGAACCTGCTAACCTAGCTCTTGATACCACTTGTTGTAATTGATAAGCCACAACCTGATTACTAGAGCGGATAACAACGATCTTGAAGATATACACACACCACAACAGATTATATCATGACAGAAAAGAAAGAATGAGCACACAAGGTATTTCCCTAACCTAACTATTGATAAGCTTTTTGAAAAGAATGAAGTAATGTCCCTTCCCCTCACCTCCCTTTTATACAGAGATGAGGGGAGGTTAGTAGAATCAAACTAGGAATGGTTGACGACTGAGGTTGCGAATAAAATTAGGACTCATGACGGCTAAGCATAATACAAAGTCAAACTTGGACTCTATGACGGCTTAAGATACAAAGTAACTAGGGAACTATTTCGGCTTGATGAATAAAGACTAAATATAATAAGCAGTATATATATAGTTAGTGTTTTATACTTCTATCTACTACAATATAGTCATAGGTCCAATCAGTAATGATCAACACATCAATATACTTACGTTAAATATCGATAAAAGCCACACAATTACGCATACAAACTAAAACGATCATAATTCAGTGTATATCCTACAAAACTACACACCTAGGGTTCAATATACGTAAAATGAAACAAAGAGTAAGAGAGTAAGATATTAGACCGGTCAACGTGATGTCGATATGAAAGACTCCATGGTGGTAAGGAGAAGAGTCGGGGCCAGGGATGGTGGCAGTTAAGTGATGAATGTCGTTAGGATCAGGTGATAAAGTCATGCCTAGTAAGCTTTTTTCCTTGTTAAAATGCATTAGTTCTCGTTGAATACGCAGTTCCATTTTTGTCATTGCTTTAGTTTTCTTTAACTTAATGCAAGTTTAATTTGTTGTTTGTTGGAGATGCATGGCATCTAATCTTAACTCTCTTAACTACATATAAAGCATATTAGCCTTCTATTATTAGTAATATTGAATTTTCAACTTACACATGTTGATGCAGAGTGTACAACCTATACAAACATAAATAGAACTTGACAATTACTCCCTTTGTCCCATATTAAATGTCCACATTTGACTTTTACAGTCATTCTTATATAACTTTGACCTTAAATATATTTATTTGTGTTATGTAATACTTGATGAAATTTATATCAATGAATAATACATTTAAAACCCAATCTACTTATATATTTTGCATCAAGTATTTCATGACACAAACAAAAATATTTAAGATCAAAGTTAGAAAATAAAGACTTTAAAAAGTCAAAGTGGACATTTAATATGGGACGGAGGGAGTAATACATAATTAATATTCTTATTAAAACACCTCATTACATAAATATTTGAAAATGAAAACAATTAAGACATAATTAATACACCTCATTACTTAAAAATACAATCATATATTCACATTATACAACCATTAAAAGCATATATTTATAAAAAGCGTACATATGATGTCTCTTTAAAAGAACCAGAGTCACCATCGGTTCGGCTAGCAAATAAAAGCCGTCCGAAGACGAACCGGAGAGGACCTGTCAGAACCGATAAAAACGGATGAACCTGCCAGTGGGATCAATTTTTTTTATAATCTTATAGGTTATCGTACAAGGTACCCGCACGCCGCAACGCTGTCGCGGGGTCACCCTAATAGGAAAATTAGAAGCATGGGTTGAGATGGTTGAGACGAGATATGATCGAAGAAGGATTAGGTTTAATTTCATATATACTCAAAGTGCAAGATTGAATGTATAATGTACCATGTTTTTAATGCATGTTTGGGTATATATGAAATTTTCAACTAAAATGAGAAGAGATATGCATTATATGTCTAAATATATGTTTAATGCATAAATCACTTGTATAATTTTATTATTTACAATCATTCTCCAAATTCTCACCAATCATTCTTTATAATATATCGATCAAATCATTAGGTACATTTGTAAGCATAATTAGTAGGCATAACAATAATTTTCATATAAGAATTTTCTTAGTTTAATGTTTTATAATTGTAATATTAGTAAAAAAAAAATTACACGAGTTTTTAATTATATAAAAATTTTCATTATCTATTAATATCGATTATTATTTTGTAAATATTTTTGTTGAAATAATAATTTAACTTTATTTAACTGACAAGAGTGTTGAAGTTGACGTTGTTTAAATTTAACAACTGATATCTTTTTGGACGAAATGTGCGAGTTTAATAACACATAATGACGATTGATAAAGTTATAAGAATTCTCTCAGTTTAATGTTTTATAATTGTAATATTAGTACAACAAAAAAAATTTACACGAGTTTTTAATTATATAAAATTTTTCATTATCTATTAATATCGATTATATAAAATTTAGCCGTATTTAGTTTTCAAACTCATGTACGCATTGGTTAAATTCATTAAGACAAATGACATGAGTTGTTCGTATATGCACAATCTCGTTTATTTATTTACATACACAATAACTCGTGCTTTCATTTTGATATTTATAATACTATATATATACATGTGGTATTTTTAAAAGATCATCTAGGTTGTTATTTTTAAAAGATAAAGTCTATAGTGTATACAGTTATGGGGCATTTGTTTATTTTTTAAAATTAAAAAATATAAAAACTTATAAGTTTACACTTAACTCATATAATTAATCCAAAATTCAATCATTAAAGTTTTATAAATAACCCCTTTTTTAAGGTTTTGTTTTCATAAATTTGACACTTATATCTTAATCAATTTTTTTCCCATCAAATTTATCAAAGTTTTTACTAACTTCTTTTTTTTGCTAAATAAAGAATAGTTAATTTTTTTTTATTAAACATATTTTAAAAGAAAAAATAATAATTCAATTATTAGTTAATAAGAAAAGATTTAGGCTTTTGAAAATACGACTCCATTTAAAGTTTTCCTTTATTATATAAATATAAAAGTTTAGTATCTTTTGATCCACGTCGGCAATGAGCATGCACGAATTTAGTTTAAGTCGGGCTATATACGGTAGGAATCAAGTGAGAAGAAAAAGTAAAATAAGAAGCATGGGAAATAATTATAACCACATGATTGAGATGCATCAACTAGAATTAGATGCATCTCTATTAAGTTATTAGATGCATCCCAATTAGTTTCGAAAATGATTTTGAAGTGAGAACTATGCAAAGTTTACTAGCAGCACGTTTGAGGCGCAAAGCACAAAAAATACATATAATTCGTCTAACTTAATAAAATGAATCTAATATATGTATATGCATCTAGTTTTAAGCTATAAAATGTATTAGGATGTATCTAACAGACTAAAGATAGATCTAGATTAAGTTGATAAATTTTAAATGTGCGATTATAGATTTTTTTTATTTTTCTCATTTTAAATTTTCTTTTCATTTAATAAGTCATGCAATCTATATTAACATCTGAAGTAATTTTTTATTTAAAATGTGCATCTTTTTATTATTGGTGACATACGCGCAAAGCAAGGGAAGTTTGTCGTTTTCCTTTTGTTTTCCCGAAAGTGGATGACGGTGTTTGCTAATGGATAGTCTATGGTTTTTGTTACGAACGATGATCTGCACACATGATCACTTACTGATTTGCACAAAGATCTTACTATAGATTCATTGTGGTCTTGAATTATAGATTCATTCTGGTATTGAAATTATATAATAACATAAACAACAACCTTAGTCGCCATCTTTATATCTAGTTTATTTGTAAGTTTTACTGGGTACGCCTTATATACCGATTTTTGGGAACCTTCTCAACTACTAAGAGATCCATTCGAAAAACACAAATATTAGTCTTTATATTTTTACAGTTATGATTATTATTTGTATTAGGCCCAGTTATGTATTTACAGGCCAGCGGGGTTCTGAACTTAATCTTTTCTATTACCTATATATTCAGTTTGTTATCTGGAATGAAGAAGTAATGGAAACAAACTAACTTTAATATGGTATCAATCCAAATATTATCTTCCTATTTTTTCTCCCCACTCGTCTGCTCTTTTAATGAACATAAAAAAATTCTACCACCCTCTGAAACAATCTTGGCTTGCCCGTGGGACACTGCCATCTACTTGTCCGACACTAAAGTTAACCCCAAAACACATAATCTAAATCTAAAAAACCTACCACCAATTGTGCACCATTTTAATAAAGGTTACTTGTAAGTTGGAGATTCGTCTGCAACTTTATTCATGACCAAGCAAATTGAAGCCGGTTTAACATTCGAAGAAACCCAAGGTCTGGCATGTTCATCGTATCCTGGGGTTTGGGGTCCTTCGTTTGGCCTTTCCCACGCTAGACCAGCCCAGCCACAAGCCCAATACAGACCAACCTAGTACTAGTCCTGTCCCATAGCCCTTGTCACTCCAGGTTACTATTCAAGCCCGATCCAATATGCTTATTCGGCCCAACAGCCGGTAGTCCATCAACAACAACCGCAACCCCCTTTTCCAGCCTAGCAGACTTACCCGATTGTGTATGCGGCCCAACAGCAGCCCGTGTATAATGGACAACCTTGGTTACCACTCAACAACCAAGGTTTACTCGGCCCAACTCCCGCTCTTTATCCGTCTCAGGCTACCTCTCTACGTAGTGCTTTTAGCACTATGACGTTACAAGATCCAACATAGAACATGGGTACATGTGCTTCTTCTTATTTAAATTATAATGCTAGTAATTTAAGTACTATTTTTGATAAACGTTTATTCCCATTTGTACATGTTGGTGACGGTAATTCCATTCCCATTACTAACATCGGACATACCATTATTCCATCTATTCATCATCCTTTACACCTCCATAGTGTTCTTGTCACTCCTAACATCATTAAAAACCTTATTTCTTCTAGTCAATTTACTAGGGATAATAATTGCACTATTGAATTTGACGCGTTTGATTTTTCTGTGAAGGATTTCTTGACTCGTCATATCTTCCTTTGATGTGACAGCTCGGGCGATCTCTATCCAGTTACCAAGCCGTAAACTCTCCCTACTGCTTTTGTTTCCACTAGTTACTCCACCTAGCACCAACGTCTCGGTCATCCCGAGGATGAAGTGCTTCGTTCTCTTGCTTCACGTCATTTTATTTCTTGTAATAAAGAGAAGTCTACACATGCTTGCCATGCCTGTCAACTTGGTAAACATGTGAAGCTTCTGTTTCATAGTTCAAATTCTATTGTTAAACAATGTTTTGATATTATTCATTCCGATTTGTGGACTTCTCCTATTATTAGTTCAAGTGGTTTCAAATATTATGTGTTGTTTCTTGATCATTTCTCTCATTATTTATGGATCTATCCCCTTAAAAATAAATCAGACATGTTCGCCAAACATTTTCGTAATTATGTCAAAAATCAGTTTAAATGCGAAATAAAAAGTTTTCAATGTGATCATGGTGGTGAATTCGACAATAACCAACTCCATACACTTTTTGCTAATGATGACATCAAATAACGTCTATTTTATAGCATCATTTATCCCATGTTATTAACCCATTTTGTATAGTTATTGCAAAGAATTGTTACTTAATTGTTTATATTTGAAAATTGCAGTAATTATGGAGTAATTGGTGAAAGATAGCAAAAGGCGCGCATTTTGGAGCTTAAATGAAGATATTTTGAAGATTACTATTCTGAAGACCAATACGCCGTATCCATCAAGGAAGATACGGCGTATTCGTGCCTTTACTCACCAAAGACCACAGAGGATAAAGCCCAATACGCCGTATCTAGAGAGACTCAATACGCCGTATTCAAGATATAGTACTTTCAATTATTCTGGATAGTATCAAGGGGGGTGTGTGGTCCCTACTCTAAGAAATCCCCAATACGTCGTATCCAACTCCTTGGATACGCCGTATCGAACCGACTTCCAGACCCTATAAATACAAAACTCAAAAATGAGTTTTAGGTGTGCTAAATCATATTCTCGATACCTAAACCATAAAAGTTGATTTTCAGAGGAGAAAAAGAGCAGAAGAGGTCGAGCAACGTTATCAATTCCATAGGAGACAACGTGTAATTCCATATACTTTAGTAATCGTTCAGTTTTTGGTATCATTCGTTAACTCGGTTAGTTTACCTTGGCTAATTAATTTCTCTTGTATTTAATGATGCGTTTGAAGGACTAATACCTTCGGGTATTGCCATTTATATGAGATCTGAATGTTTTTCACAGTTTGTAATTAAGGTGCTAAGGTTAATAAGATTGTCACGGATCAAATTAACTAAGACGAGCATATATCGAATAATACAAAGAAAACAATGAAGAGATAATTCAACTAGATCTAGTGAAGTGGACCAAGCAGATCTAGAGTCCGAGATAGCTCTCTATATAGTAATTTATACATCTAGAATAATAGTTACACAAATATTGTCCTTCTAAGTCTGTGTCTAGGATACGCTTTGGACTTAACTAGTTAATTGGATATTGCTGATGGTTTATTGATCGTGTTCACTAGCAGGTGACCTAGATAATTCAACAAGTAACATTCTGATTCCATTGGATAGTTGGACAAGTGGACTACTAGTGTATAGATTGCCATTAAACGGTAAGTGGGTAAAGTCTCTATGAGCTAGGGTTTAACAAGATCACCATTGCTTTAATCTATAAGATAGATTATTATCAACAAATAAGGATGCTTTATGCGAATGCTTTAATTGTGACAGAATTAATGTGTCTAGGTCTTAGGATGATGTAACACCTAAGTCTAAAGATTGATATGCCACCTCGAGAGAAGAAATCAATGCACTTAATAAACAAACCAACGTTCTAATTAGATTAATAATGGTTAATACAGTTTTCTTATATAAGGTTCGACCGCTCTTTTATCTTTTGTCTATTAGCTTGCGTGGGTAATAGTGTCTTGAATTGATT
>BQNB010161134.1:0-14715 GCA_026074375.1 Tanacetum coccineum
AAATATATGCAAATAACGCCATCTAAAACATGTATAATTTAGGTGTTATCAACCTCAATAGCGAAAAAAAATGTAGTGTAAATTTTTTAAAATATCTAAGTTTTTTTTGTAATTCCCCCCCCCTAAGAACCAATTTGTAATGTAGTTTCTAAAAATTATCAAAATGTGTCATCTCGAACTAAAATTTCTGGCTTCGCTCTTGACTTATTGCCTTGATTATAAACCCTTAATGAACCTAAACCATCCTTATCTAGTATTAGGAGTATTGGCCTATTGGTTCATATAAACCGATTTTTTTTGTTAACATCAACTCAAAGGGGACCTACGATTTTCGATGTGATTAAAACCAAAACAAAGGTTTTTGTTGGACTAAATTACACTGTTTGTCCTTGAAAACTTCTTGATTTGCGAATTTGGGTTCATTAGTGTACACTTGTGGGTTGGTCCTCTTTGGCTAACGATCGTTTAACATTTTGTTAGCCACAAGGGCTTTTTGGTCTTTTAGCCTTTTGCTTCTACAAAACACCCTACTTACACCTTTATACTGCAAATGGTAGGTTATAAACGATTTAGCAATCAAACGACTAGTTAGTTACTCGTTTTCACAGCCTCGCCTATATTCAAACAATTTAGCAATCAATAACCTTTATACTCATAGTGTTCATTATTGTCCCATTTGCTTTCATTATTTGTCCTTAAATATGAATTCACCACCAAATAATCAATTTGAACAGTTCGTCGATTTTGATATAGACGACTCGGATCTCCGACCAACCGCCGCCCTACATCCCTGCAACCGCGTGACCACTAAAGTCGTGACACAACTCGCACACCCGAAACGTAGTTTCATCATCTCAAACACCTGAATTTGATTATGATGTTGAAATCGCGGTTAGGATAATACTAGGTCCTGCGGGTATTGTTCAAGCCGCAAAGCTCCGTAAAAGAGAAGTAATTAGGGAGGGTTGTCAAGAAGGTGTAATGCCCACACATGAGTATATTAGGAAGCTGATTGAGGATGTGAGTGAGGATGATGATTTTTGTCATGGTGTGTGGGTTAGCGCGGTTGAGTATCTAAATGCTGAAGGGGGTATCGTGAGTGGTTATTTTCGCGATATGAAAACCTTTTGCCAAAATGGGAAACTTGCAAAGGTTGTTGTAGTAATCAAGTCTTGTACACCGAATGCGCTGGGTGATCTAACATTAACACTCAAAGATCCTTAATATCTGGTACAATTCATCACATATTCCTTATGGGGGGTATGGAAAGGCTATTACCGTAGAAGCTGCTTTGATACTTCATAATGATTATGTGTTTTCTCCTAAACAATCAAACCATTCTCTTAACATTACAATGAGAAATATGCTTTAAGGTTTTCCACAAGGGTCAGTTCCTGGAGATGGCATTGGTGTAGGTGGTAGTTTAATGTTAGACGAAGAAGAATTAATACAAATGTTAGAAAAAGAAGCAAAGGTTGAACAAGAGTGGTATGGTGATGGACATCTTACTGATGAACATATATTTAAAGTAATAAGTTAACCAATAATTAAATACATGTATATGTCATCTTTCTAACATTATGTGTTTATCTATCATTATACAAAGGAACATCAAATGAGATTAGACCAAGAAGCATTAGCACATACATTAAAAGAAGAAGCAAGGGTTGAATAAGAGTGGGAGGACATATTAAGTCAAGAACAAGAGTGGGAAGAGAAGATGGTTTGGCTAAACCAATTGATTTAGAGCTAATGGTCTGAAAAGGCATCCAACTTGCCACCATTTCCTTTTTTAAGCCCTTAACTTTTATTTTTTATATTAAATACAAAAACTCTCTTAATATTCCTATTGTAATACCATAACGGAAAGTATTTGACGTGGCTTGAATTAATTAGATTTGACCCGTTATTGTTTAACCCACATGTAAATAAAAGAATAAAATGACTATTAATCAGATGTGACCCGTTATTGTTTAACACACGCGTCCAACACGGTATCTAAGCGTTAAAAGAATTTGATGGGGCTTATTGGAAAAGCATATTTAATGGGGCTTATGGGTCGAGTGTTTGGTCTAAAAAGGAATAGGTATTGCCCGAGATTGTATATGATGATTAGCACATTTAAAAGGAATATTAATATGTTTTCGGCCAAGCGTTTTAGGAAACGATTTTTAGGTATGAATGATTTATGGGTTAAGCATCATGGTATTAGTCATACCGGGAGCTTTGAGAATTTAGGTATGACTGTGGTTGTTAGTTAGGTTAATAGTATTTGGAAGTGCTGATATCATATCAAATAACTATACGGTCAAAGATAAGTGAGCCTATGAGGTCACATACATATACATCAAGATACAACCTTTGAATAATGTAATCTATATATTTATAGTAATTATATTATATTAGATTGTATATCACGATATTGGTTAACGGTCATTACATAATCCGTTAGACGCATTATTTAACTTAAAGGCTAATTAATTAATGAGTAATGAACATGTTAATTAACCAAGTCCAAAATAAATATGGATAGTCTATATTAGGACTTATAGGGGCCGACCAAGGGATGAAGAAAACGAAACAAGGACCAAACTTGTTTCTTAAGTAATTATATTACATTAGGGTTAGCTTAAACTAACCCAATAAATACAAACGGCTTAGAAACAAGTTGGCGAATCTTTTTCCTCTCCTCCTTTCCTAAAATCTGGTCGAATCTTATACCCTTTAGGGTTTAAATGTGTCGACTTCTTTAGAACAAAAACCTAGGGTTTTGTTATTGATCGTAAACTATTAAACTAGCATTCGGGTTGTATTTCGTGACGTGTAGTGTGGACTAAATCTATATAGGACATGTACTTTGGTGTCTTAATGTGTTTCGTAGATTTTGAACAAGAACAAGGTGTGTTCTTGAGCTCCATTCGACTACACAATTCATTACAAGAGGTTAGTAACATTTATATTTATGTTGATCTAGATTAATCATACGTGATCCTTATGCGACATTCTTCCACTGCAATACTCATTTTTATATGATTATATAAATGTAAAACACTGACTGTGTGGCATCAGGAGCCATCGTATGATGTCTAGATTACATAAAACACATAAAATTGACCTAAAATGCTTGTTTTCTTTACCTGTTTTTAAAAATCTATTGGGGAGAATTTTCTATGGAAAATTGATGTTTTATACGTGTTAAAAATCGTGTTTAGAAAACCCTAGGTTGCGGGTTTATGCGTGCTAAGTGGGTGATTTGTTTACTAGCTTTAAATTGCTCGTTTTCTTGATTTATTTTTGTTTATTACTTTGTTAATTGAGTTTCATGATAAAACATGCATTTTGCCATGGAAAATAAGTATAATCTCTTGTATCTTGTGAATACTAGTTGTACTAATACGTGGTACGTGAAAATTCGATGAAACCCTTGTTTTAACGCATGCATATTTAATTTTTTGGCCTGTTTGAAACACATGTACTAACTCATGCATGTTTGTCATTGAAAATAAGTATAATCTGTTGGGCCAATTCAGTGCCCAGTAATCAGCTCCTAGATTTAAACAGAAATCATGCTAAGTATTAAAAAACCTCTGAGTGGTGGACTCAGAGGTAATGAAAGAACCTCTGAGTGGTAGACTCAGAGGTAATGAAAGAACCTCTGAGTGATGGACTCAGAGGTAATGAAAGGACTCTTTGAGTGTAAAGCCTTAGAGAGCAACATCAGACGTATTCGAGTTAAAGACATCGTCAAAGAAGTCGAAGATTACTTGAAGACATACTCGTCAGCTGGGATGGATATCAGCTGGTATGTAGAAGGAATACGCTGAGGTTCTAAGGTGAGTTAGAGATAGCAATACTCTGACTTTCCTATTACCCTTTGAAGAAGAACAAACTAAGCTTAAAGTGTTCTCTGATGTTTAGGCGGGAAACTCAATGTGAGTCCCAAACTGAACAGATCTTTGCAGCCTACTAAGGGTGATAGCCAACTTGTATAAATACAGATTGACTATAGAGAAAACACTGACTATAAATACTTATAGTTTATGCGGATCTACACAATAGTATTAAGAAAAACAATGAATAATAACTTGATTTCTATTTTATCTGCCAAGATGATTACAGATTACTAACTTTGAGATATGATTGGATGTGATGTAGCTTGAACTGATATCTCTACTTGCTGTGAGGGTTCTCTTTTATAGACCAAGGATAAACCCCTTTAACCGGCTTACAAACGCGTAAAAGATAATAAAAAAAAACATATCTTTTCCTATAATATCTCATACATATCTTTATAAACGGTACTAACTATTTTCTACTAACGGTACTAATATCTGCAAAACAGACTTACATTCTGTACTGTCCCATTATAATATAAACTAACTGGTACTAAGTTTATCCCTAACGGTACTAAGATAGAATGTATATTTCCAACACTCAATATCACTCAGGGCGACAAAAGGGTGATTTGAGTTGTCTTATAAATACGAGTGGTTTAAAAGTAGTAACAGTGGGCCAATACACTATTCACTAAAGTATGGGGGGTAGTTTGGGTAGTTTCAGATTGAACATGCATTATACTCGATACGTCCTCTACTGATTCTTGGACATGTTGCCAACTACCCCCACTAGGATGCAACCTGTTTATAGGTATAAATAGGAATTTTTAAAGGAGTAAATGTTATCGTTTTATTGTTGTTATTTATAGGCATGTACTCCTTTGTCAAACTTACATCGTAAATCTTCGGATCTATCAGAATGTCTATATAATGTTCGCGCTTGTAAACTTGATACTCTATTAAGTTTACTTGTTCAAAGGGTAATCATACATTGTCATTCAACCTGTGCGATCCATAGCACATTGTAATACTTTGATTCTTAATCAATAAAGCATTACACGATTTAAAAGTTATTACTTGTGTTATTTACATGAGATAAGTGTTATATTCTATATAGATGTGTTAATTGGGACTTTCAATTGGTATCAGAGCAGTTTCGATTTATAAAACCTTTTAGAAACTGTTCTTGTTTTAAACAAATCAAGATCCAATCATGTCGGGAACCATACCACCTATCCCACTACCGTTTTGTGCAAGTTCTGGCAATCCGGGTAGCCCTAATGTTAATAGGGTTGACACGCTGCCTGTAACTACTGATCCTATCAACACCTCGAACACAACAAATGTGTCTCAAAGTGTTCTTGATGAGAACCTCCTTTAACTTCTTAATTCAAGAGGAGGATCTCATGTCACAAATGTTCCTGCTTTTGACAAAGAGGATTTCACGAGTTGAAAAGTTAGGTTCTTAGTATTCCTTGACGGACTTAAACCTTACCTTCTGAAAACTCTAGAATATGGACCATTTGTACCCATGTCAAGTTTGTCCATTTCTGAAAATCCCTTGCCTAAACATCAAAATTAGTGGTCAAATGCTGAGAGTCGCCTTGCTAATCAAGATAAACGATTAAAAAGTATCATTATATCTTGTTTACTAAATGATGTTATGAAATCTGTCATCAAGTGCAAAACTGCAAAAGAGATGTGGAATGATCTCATTTTAACTCATGAGGGACCATCAGATACAAGAGATACCAAGATTGCAGCCTTGAGACTTAAGTTTAATGCTTTTAAATCACTTGAAGGTGAAAAAGTCAATGGAACTTTCATAAGGTTAAAATGCTTGCTAAATGACCTTGAAAATAATGATGTTACCATTCCTCAAGTAGAAGTCAATGCCACGTTTGTTAATAGCCTGCCAAGAAAATGGTTGAGCATGAATCAAACTCAGAGGGCAAATAATTCTATCAAAAATGATAGCCTGGCCACTCTATATGGAAAGTACAATTACGAGGAGGGTCTGATTGATCAAATCTATAAGTCAGAGACACAAAGATTTACCATTTAGGCATCAAGCTCAAAAGCCTTGATTTCTAACCATCAATTTCAGGATAGTAACTCAGATGTTGAAGAAGATCAGAGGACCAGCAATGAATTCATAGTTGACCTAAATGCTGAGTATCATAAAAGAGCTCTACTGGCAAATCAGAAGAGGTTTTATAAGAGGTCTAGCAGAGTTGGGTCAGCTAGAAAACCCCTGGACAAAACCAAAAAAACATGTTTTGCTTGTGGGAAACTTGGTCATTTTCAAAAGGACTATCACTCACACAAAACTTCCACACCATCTTATCCATCCTCAAATAATTCCTTCAATAAATCCAAACCATACACACCATCCTTCAGCCAAACATCTTCTTAGAACTCTGGAAATCATCAAAAAAATTAGAAGGAAAAATACAAAGGACTCAAAGCTGAAATGGTTGTCCTAACCAAGAGGATTGATGATTTGACCAAGGGATAGAGTGAAAAGGGAAAGAAGGATAAAGAAAAGAGTGAAAAGGGTTTGTTAGTTGAGTCATTTGACTAGGATGATGAATCTGTCTCCTTAGATGATGAAGGGAGCACCAAAATCAGGGCATTTATGGCAATTGCAGAGGATGAGCCCTCAGTTGGAAAGGCTGATGCAAGATCAGGCCAATGGGTTGACATTACCATGAAAAAGGTACATAGACTTTTGTCTATGACTGATGGTGATGAAAGGAAACATGTTTTAGACTATACTTATGTTGACTTTCAATACGTAGAGGATCAAAGGAAAAACTTGATTAGTAAATTTAATCTACTGAAACAGGAAATATCTTTACATAAGTCAGAACTGTCTAACCTTAAAAACACTGTGTCCATTAATTGCTCTCTTCAAAATGAAGTCATTAGGGTAAACCTAGAGAATGAATCTCTGAAGGATGAGATCATTGACCTAAAAAGGTCATTAAGAAATAGACCTGCAGTAAAGTCACCCTAGACCAACTACTCTCTGAGCAAGTACCTGGAAATATTGTCAAAGATTTAGGTGGGAAAGGTAGAAGGAAAGAGAAAATCTCTTCCAAAGAGGTTGTTTTCACTATAGCTAATGAATCCTCATCTACGCTTGCACCTGAGATTACATCTGATTAAGAGTCTGAATGTGACTCTCAGGAACCTCTTCCACCTCTTCCCAAGCTAATAGGAGCAGCACCCTCTGGCACTTCAGAGAGTTTTATTTCTTTGTCTGACTTGACCCTTAATAATCCGCTCCAAATCAACACGTATAAAGTATATATAATATATATAATATACGTAATAATAAGGATAGGAAATCAATAATAGTATAGATAAGTATTTTTCCGTCGGGTTAAGAAATTCACCTTTGACCAAAGTGATATCTCAAAACCTCCCGGGTCGTTTTCCCAACGAAGTGTGAATTGAAAATCGAAAACATTCGTGATCAAACATTTATGAATGGAAACAAAGATTGATTTATATATCTATAACTACTAAATAAAATCAACAATTAAAATTGAACAATTAAAAGGCAATTTAAACAAATACGGTAAAATAATAAAACGCGACTAATAAGCAAGTAGACTAAAATTAAACCCTAAGAGTGCAAACTAATTTTCTACACCTAAATTAGGATAAAAGAAAATTAAAAATATTTTTTTAGATTATTTTGGAAAATATTTTTTTTATCAATTAAAAACTATTTAATTCTAATTAAATCCTAAAAATAGAAAATAATTGAAATTATATTTTTCCTAAGTGAAATAAGTAAAAAGAAAATTTTAGAAAAAAGAATTACTATTTTTGGCTTTTTAGATTAAAAGATATGATTTTTCTAAAACTTAAACTAATTAAAAACTATAAAAATAATAAAAGTATATAAAAATTTCCTAATCCTAAATACTTTTATAAATTTTCACTAAATAAGTAAAAGCAAAAAATTACTAAAAATAAAGCCCTAATTTTTACTTTTTATTAAAAGACTAATTAAAACTAAACCTAATTATTTATGAAAATTATTAAACTTAACAAAGAAACTTAACTAAGGACTAATGGAGAAAAGAGCTAAAGGACTAACTGGGAAACTACTAACTAACGTAAGGATTAACTGAAAAACTTTTAAAATTGAAAAGTTACAAGACCTACCCCTGAGACCTAACCCCGACTTGCACCATGGTTTTTAAGCTTTAAATAATAAGTTGTAATTAAAAGGCTTCTATCGAAAACTTATAAAAGCAAAGTTGGAGATTAAGCTGGTGTAAACAAAATTAATGAAAGCACTAAGGGCCCGACTACAAGCAAAGTCCTTACTAAAGCTTAAAAATAAGACGAACTAAAAAGTGCTTAAAATTAAAAACTTATAAATTCAAAGTTGGAGATTAAGCTATAGTGAACAAGTTTAACAAAAGCACCATTGTATGAAAAGCACTAATAAGCTCAAAAAGAGCTTATCTTTCAGCTGAAAACAGAAACAAGGGGTTATCCTTGGTTTTACTAAATCAGCTGTAAAAAGCTTAAAAGAAGCTTAAATTTGAAAACAAAAGAAGCTTTGGAAATCTTATGAAGTGCTTGATCTAAAAATAAAAAGAAATTTTAGCTAGGAATACATTAAGCTCATTGAAATTGGTGATGAAAGTGCTAAACTCAGCATAAAGCACAAATGACTTAAAATTAGCTTAAGCTCAAAAGCTCAATAAGCCAAATCAGGAACTTAATTTTTGCCTACTTATCAATCAACTAACAAGAAATGAAACTAAGAAAGAAAATTGGATACTACAACTTTAAAATTTCAAAATTAAGAGACTAATCCTATTCCTACTGTTTTTGGTGTTTTTGGCTTTTTAGTGGCTTTTGACAGCAGAATTAAGCTAGGACAATAAGCTAGAAAATAAAATCTAGTCTTAATCTCTATTAAGCTATAACTAAACTATAAAATACTAAAAGGTAAGCTACTAGATCCTAACATTGCTAGCTTAAATTGGGGCTTAAATATCAGCAGTACTAACTTATGTTAGTACTGCTGGTGCAATTTGCAATACCACAAAGACCTAAAGTGCAGGTTACCTAAGGGAAATCCTGCACTAAAACACTCTTAGTGAGTGTTTACAAACTTAATGCAAACACCAACAATAGCTTAAAGAGCTAAGTTCAAAATTAAGCTATAAAATCTAAACTCCTAAGTACCCTGGTGCTGACACTATTAAAATAAGCTCTAAACTTTTCATTTTCCAAATCTAACTTGTAAAAACTCTTTAACTATTAATTTTAAATGAAATTTAAACTGACTCAATGAAAATCTAAGGCTCACTTTGACTCTTTGTGGTCAAAGAAGCTTATTCCAAACACCCCTTTAAAGTATTGGCAGGTTTGAGTTAAGCTTAAAATGAAAATCCATCTAACAAAGCATTAATACCAGATAACTAACAGCTTATAACAAACTTAAATGACAAAAACTAACTACTAAATTAAGCTAGAATGAAGATCTAAGAGATTACACTACTATTTTTGGTTTTTATATATTTTTAAGACAGAAATGAAAAACTAATGATCTAAGTCTATTTAAGCAAAAACAGATTAAATCATAAAACTAATAAGCACTAATAAAGAAAAATAAGCAGAAATAAGCAACTATTTTAAGCAATTAAGTAAATCTATAACAATTATTTAAACTAGAAATCAAAGGCAAAAGGAATTTTAAAAGGAAACTTACTTTGTGCTTCAGCTAAACAGAAGCTAGGCTCAATTGAGCTTAATCTACAGCTCTGGCTTATTTAGAATAAGCCAGTATTGGTCCATGAGAGCCCTTCCCTTGTTGGCTCTCCTTCCAAAAAGCTCATAAGTCCAAAAGCAAAGGTAAAAGAAAAACTTAAGCTGTTTGTAGGGATTAAAGTAGGTTAAGATCTGAATTCAACTCTCTTATAAGCTTATAGACTTATAAGAGCTTTTGAGTAGCTTATGGTAGATTTAAAGCAAGAGTAAAGAAAATAAAGCTTAAATGAAAACTTGTAAATAATTGAGACAGATTATTTAAAAGCAAAACATTAATTTCATTAACTAAAAACTTGATTACATGATTTTAAAAAGAAATTACATAAAAATTAAGCTAAAACTATTAAGCTACTCCTACTCCTAGATAGTGAATGTGTGTGATAGTGAGGGCTTTATATAGCCTTGCTGAGAAGGTTCTAGGCCTGCCTTCTTGCCCACGCCTCATTTAATCAAATCCATTCATTCTTTCAATCATTAGAGAAGCAATTACATCCGTTGGATCACAAATGTAGTCACACGGATTGCCAAGCTGGCAATCCTTGATGTGACACGTCTGTGCTTCTTATGTGAGTGAGTGAAGAGTAATTTTGAGCTTCCCTTTGTGCTTTCCTTCCATTGACGTGTCGTTGCCTTTAAAGTGAACTTTAAGTGAGTAATGATATGACTGATTTGACCCCTCCTTATTGATATAGAGCCCTTGAATTGACCAATAGAACCCTTAATTTGCATTTGCCCTATCGTTTTGACCTTGGGTAAATTTTGAGAAGACGAACGAACAGTAACCTTTTGCCGCCCTTTCTTTATAACTGAAAACGGGTAAAAGTTGTTTGACTTTTGGAGAATGACACAAATGGTCCTTGTCTTTGTTTCCCTTTTTTTGTAGTTTATAAATAACTTTAGGAAATTGCAAGTTCAGTCCTTGTGGTTTAGAGAAAGAAACATGGGTTAGGGTTTTGGGCTTATGAATCCAGGCAAGGCCCATTTGGGGTATTTCAGGCCCAATAAGGGGTGAGGGGTTATTTTTGTACTTTTGTGAAACTTTTAGGGTTAAAATGGAATATTGTGGGTTTTGTCGTTAAAATGGAATGTTTTGGGTCTTGTTGACTTTTGTTGACCATGATTTGACTGAGGCTTGACTTTTCTGGCTTCGGCTTTGATTCTTTGGCTTCTTTTTGTACTCTTCTGATTCCCGTGTCCGTGCTTGCCTGTTTTTGACTATTTTCTTGTGATTTTAGATATATCCGTACCTGCACAAACAAAACACAAATACAAGCATAATTTTGCCATTTTTGGTCTGTTTTGGGTTTAATTGGGTTATTTTAGGTACAAACGGATATGTGTATTCTACACTTATCACTGAGCTCGAGCTTGACAGGGCTTGAGCTTGGCTCGAAAGATATAAAGTATGTTTGAGTTAGACTTGATAGCTTGACGATATTTAATCTTTAATGCTTGAGCTTGGCTTGAAAAGCTTGAATTTTTGCATACACGTTTAAATTGACAATTAAGTTCATCAATAAATTTAAGAAAATACGAATGAGCACAAGAACTAAAAACTTATACAAAACATTCGAGAGAAATATGGTTTAAATTGCTCATCTACAAATATTTAATTATTATACCCATAGACGGAACATGGGTAAAATTATTAGGAGGGCCGAGTGCTATATAAGTTAATTTGGGCGAGCCAAAGTTGTATTTCCTTTAAACAAATATAAGTAAAAACTCAAAGTTTTGAGAGGGTCGTGGCCCTCCCCGATCTTCACTAAGGTCCATCCTTGATTATACCAATATTTAAGTTAGCCTTAAAGTTGTTTAATGAATATGTATAGTAAAAATATATATGTTCTTTAAGGCTCGAAAAGCTTGATAAAAGCTCGAGCTTGGCTCGTTGTGTGTTTCGAGCTGGTTTATTGGGCTCGGGCTCGGGCTTGAGCTCGATAAAAGCTCGACTCGATTGAGTCAAGCTCGAGCTCAAGTTGCTTGATAAAAGTTTAGCTTGTTTGCACCCCTATTTAAGTGTGACCCATTTGAGTTCTTGTTGTTTAGAATTATTCTGTGGAGTTTTTTTAGATTTAGGTTATTATATAAAGATATTACTTAAGTGTACGTGAAAGTTAGTCTAAGTTACTATTGTTACATTTTTCTGATCACTTAGTTTAGCTACAAATTATAAGTAGCAATTACATACTCAAATATACTTTCCGTGTTAATTCTTGTCTGATGGTAAAACTGAAACGAGAACTAGTAGCGCCAAACCGGTTAACCAGTTCGGTTCAGTTTCAGTCAACAGGAACCTGTTTCAGTCAACGAACCGGTCGAAACCAGTTTTGGAGAAACCTAAACCGATTTGGAACTGGTTTCGGGCGATTCAAACTTCGAACCGGTTCATAACCGGTTAACCTGTAAAACCGGTTTGGACCGGTTTGTGTTTTTTTTCCGTTTTTCGTGGTTTTATACGCAATAAACTGAATAAACTTCAACTGTTATTTAATAGAAAACCTAATACACTGAAAACGAAATACATCGGAAAGAAAAATACAACATAATACATCAGAATTGAAAATACAACATCATAATTGACAATTAGTAATTATCATGATAGTTCGTCATATCATAATAATCACCCTCTTCTCTTCCCGAACCGGGTCCGGACATAGAACCTTCGCTGCTAGCAGCATCAAGTGCAATTTCTTCATCGGATAGTGGAATGGCTTCATTTTCTTGCACCTCAGCATCCAAGATCTCTTCTTCAAAGTCTACAGGGGTTTCAAGAGTGGATTTGTCTTGTTTACGCTCTTGAGCGTCCAAGTGATCTTTTAAGCACATACACATCTCTAAGAATGCCGGAGTGAGTCTTGTTCTTTGGATTGACAACACTCTCCCACTTGTTGAAAATGCGGATTCATAAGCTACCGAAATAGCTTGGACACTTAGTATATCCATGGCCATGCGGGATAGAACGGGAAACATTGTTTCCTTTGCCTTCCAAAAACCCAACACATCAAAAGTTGCAAACTTCGTTGTTTGAAGATGTGTGACAAAATCTGAATGAACATATCGCTTATATTCGGAGGACAATGAAGGATCAATCCTTGCCTTTTTGTTTTTATGTTCTTTCAACCGGTTTAGCAACCGGGTCATTTGATTCTCGCCACTCGCCCTCGATGAAGAAGCCCCGCTACTTGATTCAGTTGTTGTTGTTGGGTTACTATATTTTGTATAATAAATATTATACAAACCTTCCAAAGAGTCGGTGAACCATTTTTTTTCTTAGTTGCATAACCATCATCAAAAACTCCAAATCCGTACTTAACGAGTCGATAAGAAACTCTACCCCGTGTACATTAAAACATAGATTTAAAGCGGCTGCACAAGTAATTATCGATGGCATTCTTTGAAAATACTTCTTAAGTTTTTCCTTCATTGGTTTAACCATAGTTGCAAATATCCCCCCTCAAGTTCATATTTGTTTAATTTGGTACTCATAAAGAAAATCTGTTGAAGTACCAATGAAGATGTTGGGTAGTAAACCCCTGATAAAATTTCATAGAATTATGAAACACTTCAAGTAATTGGGTTATACTTTCAATAGTAACCCAATTCTCAGCCGAACGCGGAAAATGATAATACTTGCCTTATTGGCCAAAAGGTCATGAAAATACATCAATAGTAGTTTTTTGTTTTAAACCACTTTGGAACATATGATAAGTGGAGTTTCATCTTGTCGAACGTCCCAATGAGGTGGATAACAAGGTTTCCCCCGCTAGTTACAGATTCTTATATAGCGATGATTGATTTTTTAACCACCCGATTTAAATACATCTTTTAACATTGTTTTAAAAGACTCTTTGATTTCATTAATCGCGGGCACCGCTAAACCATCTTGCACAACTAAGTTAATGATGTGTGCAACACATCGACTATGATAAAACCTACCCTCCATTGGTAGTTCGTATTTTAATTTTAGTTTACCAATTGCTGATGTGTTGTGGCTAAAGAATTAGACCAATGATGATTGACATAATTTATTTTCCTAAGTTAAAATTGACAAACACATTTCTCAACAATTTAAGCTAGAAGCACTACCCGTGTGGAGAACCGAAAGCTTCGAAGCAATGACCCCCCCCATACTCGTCATTTGCCAATACAAAAGGGTTCAATCCAATATGCTGTAACACGATATGTATGAAACCGGGAACCCATTAGGAGCGGAATCAAACATCCGTTGTTAGGGTTGACATTATTTTTAAGTTTAGAAAGCCATCAAATATTGCTTGTTTATTTATATCCGCTACCCATAATTTCAATTGCCATCACGTTTGAGAGTTGCGACTTACATGATTGTATTTTGGTTGCAAATGGTTCCGAAACACCCTCGTTGTTTGCTCGTCGTCAAAGTGGTTGAATGGTAACCCTCATCGAATCATCAAATTCGTGAATTGTTCACGAAGAACATCCGGATTGTACACAAAAATACTTATCTCGAGACATAGATGATTGCCCCGATTCTGCAACCCTCTTTAGTGCTTCATAATGCGGATGCGAGATATGATTCTTCAACGTCGAGTTGGAATCTTTCGAAAAGAAATAAAAGCAATGCTTATATTGAGCTTTAGTCGTGTTGTCGGTCATTTTGCAAAGGTTGAAGTCTTTCCAAATCTGAGGGTTTCGATTGGTAGGATTTGAAGAACCGTCGGTGCACTTGATGAACCGGCACCGGGGGTAGTTGAGGCGGATTGACTTGCCATTGCTAATTGAAAGAAATTCGGTTTTGCTTTAAAGAGTTTTTTTTGCTTAGGATTGTAAGTTGTGATTGAAACACTAACACAACCCCTCAATTCATAATCAAATAAAAGAGCAAAACAAAAAACGCTACACTCAAAAAGTCATAAAAACGCTCCTTCACGGGTCCCCCCACGTTATAAAAGCAAGATTTGAATTTTGAAAAAAAATAATCATCGGAACCGGTTCCAAACCGGTTCGTGGAACCGGTTCGATAAACCGGTCCACGAACCGGTAGAATCTAGAAAAACCTAAACCGGTTCCAAACCGCCGGTTTGGCCAAGAACCG
>BQNB010161135.1:0-14715 GCA_026074375.1 Tanacetum coccineum
ATATATATATATATATATATATATATATATATATATGTGTGTGTGTGTATATTTATATATATATGTGTATATATCTGTGTATATATATATGTGTGTGTGTGTGTGTATATATATATATATATTTGAAATATGTATGAAAGAAAAGATGAGAAGTGACTTACAAAAGTGAAGAAAAATGATGAATCTTAACCGAAACTAGCAAGATGTGAACCCGAAAATAACCACTAATGAACCACTAGTAACAAATGTAACCTAATATTTGAGATCAAGAAAACAAACACCAAAGTGTTGGTGTTTTGTGTGTCGTCCGAAACCAAAAAGAAAGGGAAAGGAAGAGAGAAATTTTCTTTGTAGGTGTTTGTGTGTGTGTAGAAATGAATGAATAAATGTGGACACATCCTATTGATATGTGTTTAATCACATATCAGTTTACCTTATTAAAATGTTCTTAAAAGAACAAAAATATATTAAAAATACATTGTATATGTGTGTTTTATGATTAATGCTTTGCAGGTAACAGATATTTAATAAAAAGACAAAAAAACAAAGCAAAAAGGACAAAATATGAGCACGAGATTAGAAAGAGCGTGAAAATACCGAAGCCGAAGGCGTACCCATCTTCTATGGACCAACCCGGGCCCACTTAATGGGTCGGGTCAGCCCACAAGCTTCTTAACTTATAAACCTAAGCCCTTATAAGAATAAACATAGTCCAAATCCTTTACCTATAATCCAGGCCCAAATCCAAATTCATAGCCCAAGTCCAAAACAGATGTATAAAACGTTTGGTCAAACAAGGGTCAAAGTCAAATTTACTGTTGCTTCTTCCCCTTTCCCTTCACTTTTCACCATTAACACCCAGGGTAAATCCAAGCCAAGTACACGCATCTAATGCTTCTAGAAGAGTACGACTGACACCTCTGACAGTCCCCTAGTACACGCTGGCAATCCCCAGCATTATGATTGGCTATTGAGGCGTGACACTCAATCCAACGGTCAAGATTGGATGATTAGAGGCAGTTATGATTGAATGGCTATGATTGGAGGATGGGAGAGCGTCCTAGAGGCCAGAAGGTTCTTCTCACTCCTATAAAAGGAGGGCATCACACACAGAGATGATCATCTAGTGTAGGAATTAGCTTAATTAGTATTTTAGCTTATTGTAGTCGTTTTTAGCTTAATGTTTTAATTTTAATGTATTTTCCTTCTTAAATGCTTGTACTCAGTTTGTTTAATCAATAAAATCTTAGTTTTCATTTAGTTCATGTTTAATTCAAGTTTTTGCTTATTGCATTATTAGCTCAATTAAGCTCAGTTTTAATCTAAATAAGCTCTCAAATACTACTTAAGCTAGCTAGTACATCAGTTAAGCCCTTAAAGCTTAACTGATTTGTTATTTCACTTCAAATCTCACCCCTAAATATACCTAGCTTATTAGATATTGCTTAATTGTGGTTGGTGATTACTTATTAGTGCTTAATTGGCTTAATACTAAATCTGTTTTAACAAATATCAACCTAATTTAACCTGTCATAGTTTAAAAATGCAAAGTCAGTTTTTAAAGGTGTGTTTGGCACAAGCAGTACTAACTTGTGTTAGTACTGCTTAGGCCATTTTGGTCTTTGAGTTAAATTCAACTAGCTTAAACTTAGTTTTTAAGTTAGTTTTTATAAGTTTTAATAGTTTAAATCTAAAAAGTTAAGATTAATATAGCTATGGTTTGATTTTGTGGTATCCTAGGTTGATAGAATTGCTTAATTTGCTAGATCTTAGATTATGGCTAATTAGTGTTCATTTAATACTTGTTTTAAGCTTAGTATGCAGTAGAAGTAAGTTAAAATAGTTTGCATTTGTCTATTATGATTTAAGTCAAAATCTGTCTTAGTTCTAAATGTTAATTTTCCAAACTTAAGTCCAATCTTTAGTATCAATTCTAGGTTAGTTATAAGTGGTTTTAAGGTCTAAATTTGTTAGTATAAGCTATTTAGACAACAAGCCTCGTCTGTTTTTACCTTTTAAGTTTTCACATCAGCTTTTACTAGCTTAATTTTAGGGCTGCATATAGCCACTTTTCAAACATCAAAAATCCAAAAACATAGTATTTAGTTAAAACTGTTTTTTTCAATTACAATTTTATAGCTTAATCATTGTTCCAAAGTACTTAAATTTTGCTTGTTCTTATAGCTTATAGGTCATTATAACTGTTTTTAGTTTAAAAATCCCAACTTATTAGTTAGTAGATTAAAAAGCTCTTAAAAAAGTGCCTTTGATAAAAGGCTGTTGTGATTTTCAAGTTTTTAGCAAAAAAGGCTTATTGATTTATGAGCTTATGGCTTTGTTGGATGCTTTATTCTAGGTTTTTATGTTTTTGCTTATAAGTGGGATTAAACCTTACGTAGCTTATTTGGACTAAGTGTGAGCATTATAGAACCCTAATGTGTCAAAACAGTTAAGAAGTAAACCTTCTAAAGCTTTTAAGCAAAACTATCAGCTTAAAGCTAGTTTTTTCTAGCTTATTAGTGAGTTTTAGAAAAAGTTCTTTAAAAAGTTTGCGTTATGTTTAGCTGTCTTTAAAGTTTAAAAAGAAAAAAATAATAATAATTTTGGACAAAAGGTGGCCACAGGGTTCGAACCCTGTGACCTCTACTCTCCTTAAAAACACACAAACGGCCTCAACCACAACATCACACTTTAAACCAACTGTCCCTTGGACTTTCATTTATATCTTGCATCAATTAAATTCATATAGTGTCTTTTCAGTTTTAAAATCTTTTTTAGAGAACTTTTAGCTTATTTACGCTTATTTTGTTAGCTATTTTCCCGTCGTTTTATTTTTGCTTAGTCTAGATTTGGTGCAAAGTAAACTATCCATAATTTTTTCAGAATTTTTATAAATTAGTCTTAAATAATTTTTAGATTAAATCATTAGTTTTTAATTTCATATTAAATAAAATAAAAATCAAAAAAATATAATTCTTTTTCTGAAAATTATTTTTAGTCATTTAGGATTTATAAAAATCAAATTTTCATTTGTAGGGTTAAAATTTAATATAGTTGCTTATTCGTCGCGTTTTTTAAATTCCCGTTAACGTTTTCGTGTTTATTTTTTTAATTGTTGCTTTCCTTTACATGTTTTTTTTGCATTTATAATTGTAGAAATAGAATCCAATTCAAATCTTTGAAATTATTCAAACACGCGATCACAAACTAACCGATTCTCAATTCACGCTTCGCCGAGGAAAACGAAACCACGGAGTTTTTTTGAAAATTGCTTTGGTTAAAAACAACTTTCTTGAACCTTTTGGAATACTTATACTATATACTATAATTGATCCCGACCTTATACATTCTTACGGGTGTGTTTGGAACGAGTCAGTGTGCACAACTACCATTATATTACAAAACATGTGCTTACTCATAAGTCATTGCACCAGAATAGTTATGGTTACAAAAGATGTGGTTATACGTAAAACCAACTAACCTTGTTATTTAGAGGCCACCAACTGTCAGTTAAACTTGTGACTTGAGTTGCGGATCATCATCAACCTCATGATCATTCAATGCAACCAAACCACCCAACCTTCCTTTACCTGCTTCAACTGAAACTCTTTTACCACGAACTTTCCTAAACCTGTTGATCTTTTTGTAGTATTGATGTTTTCTCTTTCTAGTAACCTTTACCATACTTCTACCCTTCTTCTTCTTTAATACTACCTGCAAATCTGCGCCTACAGAATCCAATGGTACAGAGTTTGCAAAACATTCTTTTTGTATATCAGGAAGTGAATGGCCATCGCAAACAACAGTTTCATCTACATACATACTTGGCCCCCCAACATCTATGGGACCATCCAAACTCAGTCCTTCATATAACCAATTATCATGCAAGCCTAATTCATCAGCAACACTGTCAACATGCAAGAAATCCCCAAACAAGTTCTTACATGGGAATTCAATTCCCTTTCTTCTATTTTTTAAAGGGGGTGTTCTTAACAAGGGTGAACCAGCTTCTTCTTTTTCCCATGCGATAAGCTCCTCAGGGGACATAAGACCAGCATTTTGCATCATTTTTTCATGAGTTTTGATTTTACAAAAAACATCTTCATCAGCCGCATCAAAACTCAAGTTCTAATATAATAATTTGCTAATTTTTTTGAAAATGGGCTATATACAAAGTTAATTAACCTGTACTTTCCACCCAATGTCATACATTTTATTCATTATCAAAATCATCTCGACAATGGTTAAATTCCTTCTTCCTAGCTAGATCAAGGATACTAGAAAAGATACCCCAAATCTCACATACCATTTTGTATGACAACATAACTAGCAGTTTTGTGAAACGCATCAAGAATAACATAGATAACATTAAAGTATAAAATCTTGCCATGCACATACCTAAAGGTGTAATTGAAAACACCATCATAGATTAACTTCAAAGATAACATAAGTTCTCAGGCTTATCATTTTTCTTAACAAATGTAGTTAAAAAACAAAGTATATAGTACCACATGTTAAGAACATAAATCAACATTGAAAACCTTTAAATTAACAAATGCATAATAAAACAAATATAATTTTCATACCTGACAAATAAGCAACATATAGGTACGTACATAAGTTGGTGAAACTAACAAATCGACATAGTTAAAGAATGTATTATTGTGTGTAAAGTTTTAATACGAAATAATAATATAACGATAAAAGACATTTCAAAAATACCCTTGAGGACAAAGGTATTTAAGAATAATCACAGACGAAAATATTCTAAGTAAGAAACCGGTACGTGTATTTACCGGGTCGTTACCCAAAGACTTTTAAAATTAAGACTTCGCTGTTTATTTGTGGACAATGAATGAATAGTTCGAAGATGATTTGTTTTCTAAAATCCAATAGTTGGAGCAAATAAGGCCCAAATAAAATCTAATCTTACGCAAAAAATGATAACGGGAAATAAAATAAAACACGACAAATAAACAAAAACTCTAAAATTAAACCCTAAATGCTTTCTAAACTTTTTCTAATCCTAAATAACTATTAAAAGTAACAAGCCCCCTTTTTAAGGAATTTTAATTTTTTTTTTCCCCTTTAAAAAAAAAAAACCCAAGATTAATTTGAGCTAAAAACGAAGAAAACGAGAACGGGGATCGAATCCCGTTCTTAAAAAAAGAACTTTCAAAATATTAACCCTACGGAAGTAAGCACATCAAACCTAAAGCTAGAATTAAAATGAAAAAAAGAGTATTTTATAAAAAAAAATATTTTTTTGACTTTTTTATAATTTTTTATGAATTAAAAACGATTTTAACGAAATTAAATGTTTAAAAATACTAAACTATTTATAAATAAACTGAAAAAATCATGAAAAGTAGTTGGAACAGTGAGGAATCTAGGAAAAATAAGCTCGTGAAAACAGCTTATCGATTAAGCTGTGAAATAAGCCAAAACAGCTTATTATACAAAAGAGCTCAAAATGTGTATAAGTATTAACTAAATGCAAACTCTAACGGATGAGCTATTGTAGCACAATGGTAATGAGTGGTGTGTGTAAAACGTTTGGTTGAAATGGTTGGTAGAATGGACCCGGGTTCGAGCCTTGCGCTACGACGAGTTTCCCACTATCCCAAATGTTTTTGTTTTTGCCATTTTTTATAACTTTTTAAAACACTTAAAAATAAGCAACTTTTGTGAAAACAAACTTTTTGAAACTTAAAAATAAGCTGGAAAAGAGCTTTTAAAGCTTGACAGAAAACACTTAGAGGGAAATTTGGCTTTTTCAAAACTAGGAAACAAAATAAGCTAAAATTAAACTTAAGCCTAAGTAGAATAAGCTACTACTATCCTAAAGCTACTCTAATAAGCAAGTCTGAGCAAGAAATTAAGCAAAAAGAACAGACAATAAGCTGGAACAATCATTTAAGCTCATATGCACAAAACTGGCTACTAAACAAGCAAACAGCTAACTTAGAGCTTAATTTTAACTAAGCAAATGGAACCTTATGGCAATAAGCTCTATATCCTCTTAAACCTTGGCCAAAAAGCTACATGAAACATCTTTTAAAACACAGTTTGAAAATCAAATGATCTAAAAAAAACTTATAGAAAATAGCTTATTCACTCAGTAGGAGCTGAGTGAACTTATGATTTTGAAAAGACAAAAGATTGTTTTGACAGCTAAAAACAGATGACCAATTGAGCTTAATTTTAAAAAACAATTTGAAATAGATGATTAATGACCTAAAAACTACTTGTAAATTGAAAATCAAGATCTAATAACCATTTTAAACCTCTGATAATTAAGTTTGAAAAAAAGGCTATTTGGCTGTTTTTGATGCTGATGCAATTGACCCAATATAATGAACTAAATCCTAAAAAAATGAATGCAGCTTGAAAAAACTATTTTCTACAAGCTATAAAGAATTATCAAAACTAAGAGCAATAAGGAGCAAATCATAACTAACTAGAACAGACTTTGTGCAACAAATTAATAATTAAACTAAACTTAAACCTAACAGATTCTTTCTACTAATGCTAAATCACAACTTAAGCTAATAACACTCTATCAAAACCTTAAATCCTACTCTCATAAACCTACAAATGAATTTTAAGATTAATGGAAAGGACTACTTAACCTTTGACAACACTAACTAAGTTAGTGCTGTCTAATGCCAAACACCCCTTAACTTTTCCAAAATCCATTATAAGCTTATGAAACTTAGAATTAAGACTCAAAATAGAGATACCAGATGATCACAAGCTTTTAACAAACCTATTGAGTAAATCTAAGCAGACAATAAGCCAGAACAATAAGCTACTATACTTAAGCTATTATTTTTGGTTTTTATGACAGTTTTATGAAAATTACAAGCAAACCATGATATAAACTAACTAATAAGCATTTTAAGCATAATATGACTAAAATAAGCAGTAATACGTAGATCTAAACAGAAATAAGCTAATAAGCTGGTTAAACAGATTTAAGCTAAGACAGATTATAACTAAGCTAAATTAACTAAGCAACAAGAAAAATAAAAGAGATGTACCTCACACCTTAGCTAAACAGAGATGTTAACTCTTAATAGAGCTTAAACAATATCTAAGCTTATAGCTTAAGCTAAATCCATAGACCTAGTCCAATCTAATGCTTTGACCCTCAGCACTATTTACCTACTTGAAAACTCTGAGCAGCCATCCAATTCCTTTGAGTTATTCAAGTATTTTGAGCTTTAGTGAGCTATGAATACTTTTGAGAGCTTATGAAACAGTAGACAAGAGCTTTTGAAAATTTAAGACATATAAGTAAAAAACAATTTATAAAGTAAACTAAGATTTTATTGATTTAATAGCTGATTACAATACTTTGCAATAGAGATACAAAAGACAGAATTAGAAATTACATAAATTGAAAATTACATAAGCTAAAAAAACTATATTAAGCTACTACTAAAAGATAGAAAAAGAAGATAGATCTGTGTGAGGAGATGAGCTCTATTTATAAGGGCTGAGTGAAGCTTCTAGGTCCTAAAGCACACTCCTATTATCCTTGATCATCACCCTTCATTTATTTCCAATCATTGGATCCCATCTCTAAACCGTTGGATCAATTTCCATCACACATTGCCAAAGCTGGCAATCCCACTCTGTGGGATAGTTGTAGCTTCGTTTTAGCCATACTTAGTAGTAATATCCCACTTGTTGGTGTGTTTTTGGTATGGAGCATGCGGATCATTCCCCTTGTTAGTTTGACCAATCAAATGCTAGGGATGACGTTTTCTTTTGCCAGCGTGGAGCTTGGTACTCAAATCTTTGTTCCACGTCAACAATTGAGATTTACCCTTTGTTTTGGCAGGGTAATTGGTTGAGAACGACGATGAAACTTAAAGAAAGAACAGCTTTCCCGCGTCTTTTCATTTTATAAGTTAAGTTTGAACCCTGGAGTTTTGGGTTTTGACTTGGGCCGGTTTATAGGAAATGGGCCAAAGGTTATGGATTTTGGGCTTGGGATAAAAGGTTTAATTAATAAAAGGTTTTAACCGACCGTTATCTCTTAATAAAAAGGCGAGATAAAGGGTGTTTAGGGTTTAGGGACTATTTTTGTATTAGATCTAACATTAAGGTTTTATGGTCATTTAGGATTTTGCCATTAAAGCTATTGTTGACCAATAGTTGACCAATGTGTTGAACCATTGATGAGCAATATCCAGGCTTCCTTGTGCGACTCTATCCGTTCTGTCGTGTTGTCTGGTATGACCGTTTCTTGATATTTGCATATCCGTACCTACACATCACAAATGACAAAACAAGCAATATACAAGCATAATTTGTACAATTTGTTCATTTTAAGGCCATTTTTGATATAGAAAGGATATGTGATTTCTCACATATCAAAATTCCCCAAACTAAGTGATTGTCGTGTCCTCACACAATATTATATGCTCTAAAACCAAATACCTCAAAACTTTCCCAAACTAAATCTTTGAAAAGTAGCAAAGACTTTTGTGGGGAGAGTTAAGAAATCACAAGCTTTAAAACACCCCATTTTCCATTTTTCAAAACTTTTTTTTTCATTTTTATGATTTTTCTAATTTATATCCTACTAACTTATAATTTATTACTTGAGTGAACATAATGTAATGCTATTCATTATTTCATTGAATAAATTTATGATCAGGAACTAAAATTCCCAAGATAAATTCATCGTCCCCGACTTTCACCTCTCCAAGCCAAGCTTAAAAACAAGATCATTGCAAAATACAAGTTATGATGTTAACACTACTCATAAAAGCTAATTATGTATTTACTTTTCCTCCCTTATTCTTAATTTCCTCTAAGGATTTTATTATTATTGGTGACAAATAAATTATGTCCTTATTATTATAAAGTAAACCCGGTTTAGACCACAATTAGTTTGAAATCCTTTCCTAAAGAGACGATATGGAGAGAATAAGGTCCACATTAAGGTTCTAATTTCGCATGATTCAGGGGTTATCCTTTTTATTTCATCCGCAACAACTCAACTACGAGTCCAGAGACGGAGGCTTTATTTAGATAACCCCGGAGTTAAAATTTGGCTTTATTTCCTTTTATTATTGCAACATTATTAAACCTCAGCCTTTTAAAGTCGGCAACATCAGTTATGAGCTGGCAAGATTCAGCAAACATATTTCGACTCGTGAATTTCCTCGAAACCTTTTAGAAGGTTGCAAAACCATCCCCCCCCCCCACGGGTTGTAGACGACAAGATGCAGCAAACTTTTAACAGTCTCGGATTAATATTATTTATTATTACCGTCCACCCTTTAAACGACTGTCATCATCGGGAGGCGAGTCTACCATGATCAGAATCCTTATTCGGCTTCGGTTTATTACAGATTATTATTATTATAGCCAAATTTCAAGTCTTGTGGTCTTTTAATAACTACCAATATTTATTATTGTGATACATATAGTATGCCAAATTAAGTATTCCTGATGTGTACTCATCTTAATCACAAAGGAACTAAAGAAAACTTCTATTAACTAATTATTAACCAAAAAACCGCACAACTCTATTTATTAAACAATTATATATAAAGGTGAAACAAGCTAATGGGAGAAAAAGCCATAATTAACACTTATGAGCCTTAAAGAAATCCAACTATTCTATGTTTAGCATCAAAACTTATACTCTACTCTATCATCTCTTGTTCTTCACAATTTAAAATTTCTAATAAAGAAATTCTTAATACTTAGCCTAACGAATCAAGATTGGCACTTTAACAAGTCACATAGACAGGCAACAATCTCAACTCTAATAAATTGATCTTCGCATATTTAAAATCAATTATGGGAACTTGCAAAGTCTTGACTTTTTCAAGCTAGACTTGCGTTTTATAGCTCCTTGTATAAAAGATTAGAAAAATCAATCTATTTAAAGTTAAGGAGAAAGCTAAGATATAAAACCGGTAGGGTCAAAATTTACTTTTTATTCTCACCAACGGAAAGCCTACATTCGTGTCAACCATTTTCTATTTTTTCAATTTTTTTTATATGAACAATAAACTAGATATTATGATTTAAAATTTAAAATTTTTGTGGGAAAACGGGGTACGTGAGAACAACGGGCAAATGTAGGTAAGATCATATCGAAGATATACTACCCCATACTAAAATTAAACATTGTCCTCAATGTTTCCTAGCCTAAGACTTAAAACCCCATACTAGAACTCAAAAAGGCGAATGCATAATCCAAGCGTAAAGAAAGTATCACAAAAATCTCAAGCCGTTTATCAAGTATGCTAAAAGATAAATGTTAGTCGATAATAATCTAGGATATTGGATTTCCCCAAACTAATGGCAAGCAAAGGCTAGGAAGCTCGAGTGGACCGGGACAAAACACCGAACACGAGAGTCTTTAGAAAATTTTGGGTCAATCCTACAAAAAATCACAAGCACAAACAACAAGAATCGGAAGAGTACAAGCCTCCTCACATCACAATAGAAATAAGAAGAAGATAAGCATGGGTTGCCTTCCCACTAGCCTTTGTTTTTGGTAACCGAGTCACATAGCTTGACTCGATCCCCGAATTCATTCGTCCTTGGGGAAAGTCTGGAGATCTGGGACTACCTTGGGTGGAAAGTCCTCTCCGAAGTAATGCTTCACACGATGACCATTCACCTTAAAGTTTGGACCATCGGGTTGACATAACTCGATGGTTCCGTATGGAAAAAAATTGTTGATGGTGAAAGATCCTGACCAACGAGTTTTAAGCTTTCCCGAAAATATCTTTAGACGAGAGTGGAAAGTAAAACTCATCACCAACATAAAAAATGGTTTTGATCTTTGAGTCGTGAAGCTTCTTCGTCCTCTCTTTATATATCAAAGAATTCTCGTAAGCTTGATCACGAAGCTCATTAAGCTCATTAAGTTGAAGCTTCCGGTGATCACCCGCGGTTTTAAGATCGAAATTAGCATGTTTCAAAGCCCAATATGCTTTATGCTCTAACTCGATAGGTAAATGGCAAGACTTCCCGTACACTAGTTTGTAAGGCGTATATAACAACCCAGAATTTTCATCAAATGCAAAATCAACCTATTTTATTATAATCACAATTGTACGGGGAAATTTTCGCTTTATTACATTACCTGCATTACCAATATCTCAATATGCAACGTACCTTGCATATCTAAAGTTAACAAGCTCACGCAGCCTACCTATATCAATCCTATCTTCGTATATGTCAAACAAACATCATAACATGTCAATTTAATATCATTATTACAAAGTACATTACTCATATAATGTACCATTCGCAACGTTATATCAAAACGGGCTTTAAATCGTTATCGTATACCTCTAAACCCTAATTCCATGAAAGGTTAATATCTAAAGTGAATGCACAAGCTACTAAAGCATATATACAAGTAATATAACATCTCATTTGAATACATCTTCCCTCCAAAATAAGGTACAAGTCCTTTAAAGCATAATGTACAAGTCATTAATGCACGACATCCAAAATAGCTGTTTCACCTTCGTTTTCCTAAACAATCTTGTACAATCTATCAAGTACAAGTTTCAAGCAAGTCATATAATTTATTTATATTCCATAATTATCCTCATTTCATAAGATTTCATGAAATGAAACCCTAACCCGAGCAAAATACTAAACCATGACCCGTTTCTCGATATTTATCCATCATAAACCTAAACCAACACTCAAATAAGTTGTAATAACTTAATTTACAGCATTATCAATCATATTCTATCATCATTTCATCTCAATTATACATGAAATAAATCCAAGAAACCCTAAACGTGCCCTAATATGAACATTTAACCCGTTTACTCGTTTTCACCCATTTTAAACCCGAACCACCTATCAATTCTTGTTATTAATCCTTAATAAAAGTCTTGTGAACATATATCTATCATTATATCATAAATGTATACGAAATCCAAGCTCAAAAACCCTAAACGAGCCATAAGGAACCCGCGATCCTATTCTTTGCATTTTGACCTATTTCGAAAGTTATTTTTGCAACCAAGCACCTCAATGACCATGATACTTCTCTTCTAAGCTGCTTACAAGCACATCACACAAATATCTACTCCATTCTTGGTCTTAAAATGAGCCACATCACCCCTTTTTCTCTCTTGTTTACCCGCGGCACCACAAGAACAAACCACCACCCTTAAGCTAGTTTCTAGCCCTAGCAACTCATCACATAGCTTCTACACATCACCCTCTAGCTCTCATACATGTCCACACCTAGTCTCAAAGTATCCCTTGGCTTCCAAGCTCATTTCGACTATAAATAGGACCCTAAACCCCTCATTCTAACTCATCCCCCACTTCCTCCTCTATAACCCTTAATAGCAGCAATCCTTTGCTCAAAGAAGATCCTAAGAGGTCCTAAGAAGTCTCAAGAATTAGAAGGGGAAGCAAAGTAACAAAGAAAAGAAGCCCCGTAGTGTCATTATTCTAGGCGACGAAGCTAAAAGTCCGATTTCGACCCTTTTTCCAAGCTATAGACTCAAACCCAAGGTTTTTCTAATGTTCACTTCTGATCCGATAATCTTATTATGTTCATTATGATTCATGCATAAACTCTTGTAAAGTTTTATACTCAAATTCATGCTTATTTCCATTAAAAATCCAAAAAAACCGTACACCCGAAACCCTAATTTCATGTTTTTTCTTAATCTATGACTTAATAAGAAAATGTTGTATAATTTACCATAACATGCTTAACTAATGTTAATATAACAACTTTATCAAGTCTTGAAGGAATTTGAACTTAAAACCCGCGCGTTTTCGTTTTAAAACCCTAATATGACCCGTTTTGCTTCCTAGCTTAACGAATCGTTATTTTAAACTTTCATTATGTTAAATCTTCATATTTTAGCTTATATTAATAAGCTATAACCTGTAAATTACTTTTCATATTGAAAAATATCATTATTATGGATTTTGGACTTGAAATATCTTTTGGAATGTTAAAATAAGCTTGCATGGCCATTCGGACTTGTTTTGTAAATATTATCCATGCAAGGGGTATATATCGTAATTTTCTGAAACTTATAACTAAAGGGACTGAAAATGTCATTTTATCAAAGTTATAACTATAGGGGTCTATTATGTCACTTTCCAAAGTGCAAGGTTTACTTTGTACATCTTTTAAACTAGAAGGACCAAACTCGTAAAAGTGCAAACTCCAAGGGTATATTTTGCCATTTTTCATTCTTAAGGGTCTAAAATGTAACATTTTGAAAAAGTATAAAAATATGTTCAAAACATTATAAGACATAACTTTAATTAACGCTTGACGTGCTTATCGTTTCCAGTTATCAAGCAAAACGCTTAAAACCAATTATATCGTATCACAATACTAGGGAGCTTCATATTAAGAGGTTTCATCTTGGTATTACGTTCTGACTGAGTTGTTGGGTTTACGATTTAAAGTGCCCTAGCTCCTCAAACGTTTACTGAATGACCTCTGAATTATGATGGCCCGAACGGTGATACAATACTCCATAACAATTCAATCAAAGATGATATTCATTATAATGTAAAACATATTCAATCAAACTAAGACTTGACATATTACCCCAGGTTGCGTGTGACGAAGCCGTTACTTTCATTCCATATACCTTTGCTATCACTCAGATTTCCCTATACTGTTAAGGTGAGTTCATAGCCTCGCATTTCAATATTTCAAATGTTTTATAAACCCGCGAGGGGGATACATGCTATAAACCATGAATGCAATTATTTCTGTATGCTATCCTGATTTATTATTGCCTAAGTAACTATTTTGCCTTTAAGTCCCCAATATCATGAACCGTTAATTACTCTACGGAGTGAGCGCGAATGTTGTGAATAGATCTATTTGGGTTGGACTCCCCGTTGGTGTACCCAGTCATACCGGTAACCAATTGCACATCATTAGAATATAACTGCGGGTGTTTTGGCAAAGGCACCCGTTGGGGCTATAACGTATCAAACATATCCCAAGGCTTCGGATTCATGAGCTAATGGCAATAATAATGTTACCATTTTTCCATGATAATTGTATTCGTTACAATTATTACAAATAACGGGTGTATAACAACGTAACCCAATACCACACTATAACGCATTACTATGACACTGCTTTTATAACAATTACTTATGATGACTTGTATTCAACTATTACATTTCAAACCTATGAATTTCACTCAACCATTGTGTTGACTTTTTAGCATGTTTATCTCAGGTAATTGAGCAACTTATGGCACGGAGTGGCATGGACTTGAAGATGGCTAAAACTTGTTATCATTCACATTGTATGTAACTAGATTTTGGGACCTGCCTTTGTAAAACTCTGATTTTAAATGAATGATAACGTATCTTTTGAACAAACGTCTCTTTTGAGTCGTTTTCTATGATTATGATTGTTGTATCCATGAAGTAATACCCCAGATTAGCTTCCGCTGCTATATGTAAAAATGGGGGTGTTACACGGATACTTTTGAAAATTCAAAACTTTTGAAGTGTTAAAAAACTCTTTATTCATCAACACTTCAAATGATTTTCAAATCATTTTTCATTTGATGTCTAAGAACCTCATAGTTCTCTGATGTCGATCTTATGTCCGTTGTTATCCTCAAAAGGGCATCCAGACATGGGAAGTGAGCACACGAATTGACGACTCAATCATTAAAATAGTAATTTAAAGTTTTCCTTTATACG
>BQNB010161138.1:0-14715 GCA_026074375.1 Tanacetum coccineum
TTCAATCAATTAATACGACGTAACTACTTCTATTGAATACGGCGTATCAATCATATGAAACAGAATCAGAATCTTAGTTTTGGTATTTGATTTCCATGTTAAAAAAAATTCTATCCAAAAGAGCCTATCCTACTGATTGTTTATCCCTTGTTACAGGTAGTACATGACAAGGAGTTCAACAAACGAACTATTCACACCTTACAAAGAACCTGAATGATAATTTCGATCATCTAGGAGACACTTCAAGACACTAAGTCTTAACGAATTGAGATCGCCTGATTTCAATTTACTTTCTGACCAAGAATACTCAGAGGAAGAAGAAGTGGAAACAATGGCGAAAACTATAGAGAAATACATGAGCAAGACCCGAGCTGACTATGGATCGGTAGTTGTTAGGCCCAAAAATTAAGACAAGGATAACTTTGAACTAAAGGGCCAATTTCTCAAAGAGCTACGTACCAACACCTTCAGTGGTTCAGATCATGAAGATGCGAACGAACACATTGAGAAAGTTTTTGAGATCGTGGATCTATTCCACATATTACTGTAGACCAAGTGATGCTTAGAGCCTTCCCCATGTCCCTTACCGGAGCCGCAAGTCGATGGCTAAGAAACAAACCAATTGGTTTGATTACAACCTGGGAAGATCTGAAGACTAAGTTTCTAAGCAAATATTGCCCACCTGCTCGTACTGCAAAGAAAATGGAGGAAATCAACAACTTTCAACAAGAGCCAGATGAAAACCTCTATCAAGCTTGGGAATGATTTAAAGAGCTCTTGATGAAGTGTCCTCAACACTATTTAATGGAGATGCAGGAGGTAGTCTTGTTCTATAATGGATTGGATGTTCCAACTTGAAAAATTCTTAATTCAAGAGGTGGCATACCATCAAAGACTACCGCTGATGCAAAAACAGCCATCTAAGAAATGGCTGAATACTCTCAAAAATGGAAAAATGTAACATCGAGAGTCAAATTACTGAAACTTTTGATGGATTAGAAGCAATACAAGCACAACTGAACAACTTTGGAAGAGAAATCAAAAAGGTGAATGAAAAAGTATGTTGCTCAAGTAGGATGTGAAAAATGTAATGGACCCCATTACACCAAAGATTGCCCAATAAAAGAAGAAGGGAAAACCCTAGAAGAGCTTACTACATGCAATTTGGTGGACCTTTACAAGGAGGGGGATATAAAGCAACAGCTCCAGGTTACTATCAAAGAAACAACACAAATCCTTTATACTAAGAACGGAGGCAATCAATGGAAGATACCTTGTGCAAATTTATGGGAGAATCGGCAAAAAGACACAAAGAAAACTTAAATTTGATTAAAGAAATCCGAGCTTCGATAGATGTTGCCATTCGAAACCAAGGAGCATTAATTAAAACTTTAGAAATCCAAATTAGGCAAATGAGCAAGGTACTACAGGATAGAGGATTTAGAAGCCTACCTAGCTCAACTGAAGCGAACCCGAGAGATCAAGTCAAGTCGATATCAACTACCATTAAAGCTGATTTATACCCGATACGCCGTATTGGATCCTCCCAATACGCCGTATCCACTGGACAGAACCGTACACTGATGTACAAGACAAGACAAACGACAATTCCGTTTCTAAGTCATTTGAATGGTTACTACTGTGAAGAAAAGAAGGGATTATATGGACCATAATTCTCGGAAGCTTACTCTAAAGCTTCACGTATCGATAAATACATACCCCGAAAGGAGAAAGACCCAAGGAGTTTCACTTTACCTCGATTTATTAATAATGTTTGCTTTGATAATGCCCTTGTTGACTTAGGAGCTGCCTCTCTCGACCTACCTTAACTTAGGATTAGGAGAATTAAATCACACTAAGTTAACAGTTGAATTGAAAGATAGGACAGTGAAATATACAAAAGGAATAGCTGAAAATGTACTAGTAGGAATTGGTAAATTTACTTTTCCAATATACTTTATAATTATTGATATGCCCGAGGATATCAAAGTGCCCTTGATCCTCAGAAGACCATTTTTGTCTATCGCCCGTGCTAAGATTGATTTTTACAAAAGAAAGATTACTTTAAGGGTTGGGGAAGAAAGGATTGTTTTCACAAGTGTATAACATGCTAGTAGTTTAATTAAGAGGGTCTACATGCTAAGTTTGAGAGAAAGAATGGAACTTTATTTAGAAGCTATGCTTATGGTGGAAACTTTGGTGTTAAATAGATCATTAGACCCTTTCTTGGAAGATTACATTGAACTAAATGATCTAAATGAACCATTTGAGCTTAGGAGAAATTAAGGAGATGATTTGATGCCCACCATTGAGGAAGGTGAGATAATTGAGGAATTTAGAACTAGGTATGATGAACTTAATGTTAGAATTAGTAATTACCCTAGTTATTGTGACCATGATAAGAAGATCCATATAGATTGTGCTCACAACTTAAAGTTTTCTTGCATGATAGGATTTGAATTTACTCACGTTAACTTTTCTCATTATTGTATGTCAATGTGATGTCCAAAAAGTTTCATAATTCTATAATGAAAGATAAAATGGTATACAAAGGGAATAATGTTGTAAGAGCCGTAATGAACATACCTATCTTTGTTGGAATTTTTTTTGTGATGATGAATTTTGCAGTTTTAGAAAATATGGATACTTATTGTGATAAAGGAATAGGCGATGTTATTTTTGGTGAACCATTTTTAAGAGAAGTTGGAATTAAAGCAAAACGATTTGAGGGGATGATTACCCTTTACAATGGTGATGATGAAGTAACTTACCAAATTGTGCGATCACATCCGAGGTTTAAACGCCACACCAATGAGCAATGCAACAAAATCCTACCATTACTGAAGGTAAGTGAGAAAGATGAGATGAATGGAATCTTGCATGCATACCAAAAGCTTAAGGGGTTCTTGTTAGCCTTAAAATATGGTGACATATATGGAATTACAATAGTTTAGTTATAGTGTGACACATAGGGACTAATAATGACAAGTTACAATAGTTAGGTGTCACTAGGACTATAAATACCCCCTCCATACTTCCATGGAGGGGTGAGGATAAACATTTTGTCTCATAAGTGTGTGTTGTTTCTCTCTCTAGAAAACATACACACTCTTTCCTTTCTCTCTCTAATAAAATGGCTTACTTTCATTTATATCCTCCCCGACCTCCGAATCATCTTTTGTTAGTGAAATCTTATTGTTAACATTTGGTATCAAGAGCCTCAGGTAGATCGTGGTTGTTTTGTGGTTTAATAAGCTTAAATTAAGAATTTTTGTGGCTTATTTTGAAATATAAGCTTACGTCTCAAATTATTTTAGGGCTTATTGGTTTGTTTTGTTCATTCACTTCTTGCTTCACTTGTTCTACACCTTATTGTGAGTAATTATCAACCATATTGGTGGAGAATCTATGATATGGAAATCTTAAAGTGTTGGAGTCTTGAAACTTCAAGGCGGATGTTCAACACAATCTTGCAAAGAAAGTCAACATGGTGAATCTGATTCTACCTAGCAAAAATCAGAGGGATTTCTCATCTAATTATTTTTAATCATGTATTTAATTTTTTATATATACATCGAGGACTTGTAATAATTCAAGTGGGGTGATTGAATTAGAATGTATACTCTACCTATTTTTCACAACTAAAATGCTTAAATTATGCTTAATTTTAAAAAAAATCAAGCATACATTTGTGAAATACTTGATCATAACCCGCACACAATAACCCTTGTTAATAATGTGTGGATTTAACCTTATCTGTTCCTAAATTGTTTACCCAGAATTCCACAAATTATAGATTGTGTCGTGACTTTGTAGACTTTATGAAACTTGAATGGTATATCCTAATCGAGACCGCTGATAAGAAATATGGATATTAGAAGGAGTAACTTGTTTAAATTGGTAAATATTAGGATTACACCCAAATTGCCTTTACATGGATGCTTATTAACCTAACTACACTGGTTAGTTAACCCCCACATAAACCCTTTGTTTACCTCTCAACTTCAAATTAAGTATACACCAGAACAACCCGTGAGCCAATCCGTTTAGGAACTACACCAAATATTTGTTATGTAACAACCATATACAACCTTAGCCACACCCTGTTAGATTTAAGTTTATTTTAAAGTTTCTAGTTGCTTAAAAGTGTAAAGTTTTTATTTCCCGAGGTCTGATGTCAAAATTACTATCTTTGGAACGGTTTGAGAATCTGCACATTGCAAATGGGAATATATATTATAGTCAAAACTCATGTATTTTTACTACCATCGCAATTAATGGTACGTCCGAAGAATGAAGAATTATCAAAGAAATTATCCGGAATTATTATGATCGTGAAGATGGTGAAACTACACCGAGTTTCGTAGTATAGTATTAGCAAAAAAAATCGAAAAAATTAGAAAAATCGCAACAAAAAAGAGAAGGAAAGTTTGAAGATAATCGTTTCGCACTACCAAAGGATTACGACAAATGATCGATTATTTCGTTTAATCACAAATTCGACGATGTAGAGTATAGTATAAAATGGAAGATATCGCCACTTACTTGTAAAGTCTGTAAAGTATGGGATGATTGGTAAGTTAACCGTTATTAGGAACGCCAACTAGGTTTTTGTTTTTTATCAATGATCAAGACGTGTAAATAGTTTGTGTCTATCGTGGTAACGGTCAGATAAGTGTTTTAGCAATTTGTATTTAGACTTAATCTATTTGTTTCAGTAATTTTTATTTAACAAACAAATTTAATGTCCATACCTAATCATTAACCAATGGGTTCACTTGAATGAGGATGTGATCGAGCGTGCATGTCATACCTCATCACGGCCATGTATGCAGGTCTCAACTGCCATTGTTTGGTTTATAACTTTTGGTGAAAAGTTAGAAGATCCATACCAATAATTACTCTACTATTTCTACTCTATAGCTTATTCGAGGTGGAGTGAGAGTCACAATGTGTCTATCCTCCCCCAACAAAAAAACCCACCCCCCCCCCCCCCCCCCCCCCCCCTCACCCCCCCCCCCCCCCACCCCCACGTCGTTACGGGTGTGTATGTATGGTCCTTATCGCCTCTCCTATAATATTGTATTCGATAAAGATTAGTTTGAGTAAACAACCTTGAACCTTAATCATAATAAACCCATATTTACCTTTATAAACATGTTACTCCTTAGCTTTAGCGGTGAAGATGTGTATCCTTGCCAAGCTTATGAAAGAATACTCGTCATGACCGAGAAATTAAGCAAAATTAGTTACATGTTACCACATAGATAGTTTGAGATGATTTTTGAGTGTTTTTTTATCTATTCCTATTTTGTGAGGTGTTTTAGGTTGTGAAACTTGTAATAGATCAAATAAAGCCTTTAACAGAAATATCCTTTAGGATACATTTAATAAACTTCTAAAGGCTACTTGAGTACAAGAATGGATTTAAGTGGGGGATATTGATGACTCAAATAACGTCTATTTTATAGCATCATTTATCCGTGTGTATTTTACACATTTTTGTATAATTATTGCAAAGAATTGTTACTTAATCGTTTATATTTGAGAATTGCAGTAATTATGGAGTACTTGGTGAATATTAGCAAAAGGCACGCATTCTGGAGCTTAAACAAAGATATTTTGAAGATTAATGATTCTGACTACCAATACGCCGTATCCATCAAGGAAGATACGGCGTATCCGTGCCTGCACTCACCAAAGACCACAAAGGAAACAAGTCTAATACGCCGTATCCAGGAAAGGCAATACGCCGTATTCAAGCTATATGGGAATAAAATATTCTAGAAGATATCAAACGTGGTCCCTACTCCAAGAAACTCCAATACGCCGTATCCAACCCATTGGATACGCCGTATCGAACCGACTTCCAGACAGTATAAATAGAAAACTCAAAAACGAGTTTTAAGTGTGCTAAATCATATTCTCGATACCTAAACCACAAAATTCGATTTTCAAAGGAGAAAAAGAGCAGAAGAGGTCTTGCAACACATTCCAATCCATAGAAGACAACGTGTAATTTCTTATACTTTTGTAATCGTTCAGTTTTTGGTATCATTCGTTAACTCGGTTAGTTTACCTTGGCTAAAACAATTACTCTTGTATTAATTATGATGTTTGAAGGCTAATACCTTCGGGTATTAGCCATTATTATTGAACGATCTAATGTTTGGTTTAGTTTATATCACAATTTCTTACTTTAATGTTGTATGCTTGTAAGAGTATCAATTTCATAACTTGTTTACGTGCTTTTGTATGCGACCTATCATTCAACTGGATCTAGTGATACGGACCAAGTAATCTAGATGCCGGGATAGCTCTCCATATAGTGTTTATACATCTAGAATCATAGGATCACAAATATTGTCCTTCTAAAATTTGCTAAGGATACGCTTCTGGCTTAACTAGTTAACGAAAATTGCCTTTGGTTTATTGAACATGTTGACTAGTAGGTGAATCTAGATAATTCAACAAATAATGTTCTGATTCCATTGGATAGTTGGACAAGTGGACTACTAGAGTATAAATTGTCATTAAGCAGTAAGTGAGTAAAGTCTCTATGAGCTAGGGTTTAACAAGATCACCATTGCTTTAATCCCTAAGATAGATTATAATTAGGTAATAAGGATGCTTTATGCGGATGATTTAATTGTACGTAAGAATTTAATGTGTCTAGATCTTAGGATGAAGTCCTGTCTAAGTCTAAGAATCATATGCCTCTTCGAGATAAGTAATCATTGCACTGAATAAACAAACCAACTTCTAATCGGATTAATGATAGCTAATACAGTTTTCTATCATAAGGCTCGACTTGCCTCCCTTTTAATCTTGTGTTAATATTTGCTTGCGGGGTTTAAATAGTGTCTTTGAAATTAATTGTAGTCACCATCCCAAACCGAACCAGTCTATCAGGCTGAAACCCTCCTTTTACTTGTTAGAATTATGATTAAAACTAACATAGGATTAGCATAGGTTTGACTTAGATTAGATAACCAAAATATAAATAAATTAAGAGATTTAACCTCGCTTTAAGTGTTCGACACCCTACTTACCAACGAAACTACCACTGACCGGGTACACTGCCCGTCAAAGTGTTGTTTTTGGTTAAGTCGGAAAAATATAAATTTAAAACTTGAATCATAAAAATATACACCACACAACGACACATCAGCTTTCTTAAGGAGATCCCAAGATTCGATGGTTCTTGGAGGAAGTCTGTCCACCCATCTCTTAGCAGCTCCAGTTAGAGTAATAGGGAAGACGCGCAACATGACAACATCATGTGATACTTCGGGAATGGTGAATTAGCTGACGATGTATAAACTCGCTCCACATGCTCATGGGCGTCGTCGTTCTTGTTTCTGGAAAAGGTGTCCTCCTTTAACTCCCGCATGAATTGACTTTTTATTTAAAAGTTCACATTGCCTCCTATTTCTGGTTTAACCACGCCCGGTGCCTGATTTCCTCGAGTCAATGCTAGATATTTCTCCATAGTAAGGTTATCGATTTCTCCCTCAGCCATTATGAATATCGAAATGCTTAGTAATAAGAAATCAAATTAAAACTAATTTTAGCTCCCCGACAACGGCGCCAAAAACTTGATTGTAAATTTCGTTAATTAATATTTACCAAGTTTTAAAAATTTATTAAAAATCTGATTATCCGATACAACGCACTAACAGGTCAGAGAAACGCCCGGCCGTATGTAGTGCATTAGTTGGTAAAATCCAGGTCGTCCCAAAGCTAGGGTAAATAGTTCTAACATGATTATTGTCACGTTTGAAAATGGTTTTAAGTGTAGATTATTAAGACTATGAAAAGTAAATGCAATAAATAAATACATAGAAGAATTTCATAAGAGAAAGCGTGCCTAAACGCTAACCATATTTCACTACCAATGATATGATTACATTTTCCTGTGCAATGATCAATTATAAGTTCTATTAGTGGTTCTAATGTCAACGAACCTGAATTTTCATTTGAGGTTTGTGCTATACTTACTCTACGATCCTATATTCCCATACGATCACACGAGCAGGGCGTCCAAGCTTGCAGTGGTTAAATTCCAACTACCCTTAAGACCAATCTATAATCTAAACCGATTATTAATCCTCTCTGAAAGAGTTCTTCATACTTTTTAAGTATTTAAATGTAACAATAGAGGGGTAAACTGGTTAATTCATACACTAGGGGATCGATGTCAGCTACCCTAGCCCCCTTAATCCTAAGTTTAAACATGGTAAGTCTAATCTCATGATTAACAATTATCTAAGTCACCCTTTATAACTACCAAAACATAAGATCAAAGAAAGGCACTAATTATATCTAATAGAACCATAATTAAACATGAAATCATAATCATAACAATAGTAGATACATGGTAAATTTACCAATTTAAACAAGTTACTCCATCTAAATCCATAGTACTCATTATTGTGGTCTCGAATAGATATACCAAGCCAAGTTCTAAAGTCTACAACATCACTGACATACTCATATTTTATGGAATTTGGGTAAATATTTGGAAACGGATAAGGTTAAATCCTCACAATATCTAATAAGGGTTATTGTGTGCGGGTTATATATTAAGTAATTTCACAAAAGTATGCTTGAAAAAAATTTAAATTTGAGCATAATTTAAGCATTTTAGTGAAAAATAGAACAAGTATACAGTCTAATTCCATCCCCCACTTGAATTATACAACGTCTTCGTTGTATAGATAAAACATTAAAAACGGGAATTAAAAGAATTAAAATGAGAAACTCCCCTGATATTTTGCTCGGTAGATTCTCCATGTTGAGTTTATGAGCAAGATTGTGTGTTGAACAGCCGTCTTGAAGTTTCAAGACTCCAACACTTCCAGATTTCTAGATTGTAGATACTTCACCAACTTTGTCGATTTCTTTTCAGCGAGGTCCTGTGTAAAATATAAGAAAACATGCAAAATCCTATCTCGGGTATCTACGGTTAATTTAAATAAGCTAAATAAACTGTACAAGAGACCAATACACCGTATCCATAAACTGGAATACGCCGTATTAAGAAACCTATAAAAAGTATCTAAATACGGGTCAGTCAGTTTAATACGCCGTATCATGTGCATGAATACGCCGTATTGATAAAACTGACAATAATGTTTAAAGTGCATAAAAATAAGATAACGTCCAGACATTCAATAAGCCGTATGGTATGGAGCGGATACGCCGTATTGATGTCTGGGAAGACAGACTCGATAAAAATAAATAACAGTCTGGGTTGTCTCCTAGGAAGCACTTTTGTTTACAGCTAAGTCTTTAAGTTGGAATTTTCTTCCAGCTTCTTTACTCCATCTCATGTACGCTTATGTGCCCACGTGTGAGCCATTCTTCCATCTTTACATCTCGGACATGTTCGGGTCCTAAGTTCAAGACCCCCTTGTAGAAACTCTTGAGCTTTTGGTATGAGTGCGAGATTCCATTCATCATATCTTCCTTACTCACCTTTAGTAATGGCGAGATCTTGTTGCATTGTTCATTAGTGTGGTGTTTAAACTTCGGATGTGACTGCACCATTTGGTTAGTAATTTCTTCATTACCATTGTAAATGGTAATCATTCCTTCAAACCGTCTTGCACTAATCCCAAATTCTCTTAAAAATGGTTCGCCAAAAATAACATCGCCCATTCCTTCATCACGATAAGCATCCATATCTTCTAAAACTGCAAAATCTGTTAAGATAGAAAAAGTTCCAACAAAGATAGGTATGTTCATTAAGGCTCCAACTACATTGTTTCCCTGGTATTCCAATTTGTCCTTCCTTATAGAATTATAAAACTTTTTGGACATCACATTTACGTACAAGATAGGGAAAAAATTAGCGTGTAAAAATTCAAAACCTATCATGCAAGAAAACTTCAAGTTGTGGGCACAATCAATACGGATCTTTTTATCGTGGTCGCAATCACTAGGGTATCTAAAATTTTTGCTAATCATTCTAGCATCATTCCTTGATCTAAATTCCACAATTACCTCACCTTCCTCAATGGTGGGCATTAAATCATCAATTTGATATCTCCTAAGCTCTAATGGTACAAGATCGTTTAGTTCTATGTAATCTCCAAAGAAAGGGTCTAATGATCTATTCAACACCAAAGTCTCTCTTATTAGCCTAGCTTCTAAATCAAGTTTCATTCTTTCTCTTAAGCTTACCATGTAGACCCTCTTAATTAAACTACTAGCAGGCTTATCACTTTTTAAAATTATTTTCTCTTCTCCAACCCTTAAAGTAATCTTCCTTTTGAAAACATCAATCTTAGCATAGGCGGTAGACAAAAATGGTCTTCCGAGGATCAAGGGCACTTTGATATCCTCGAGCATATCAAGAATTATAAAATCTACGGGGTAGCCGTTTTCAGCAAATCCCCCATTTGGATATTTCACGGTCCTATCTGCTAATTCAACTGTCAACTTAGTGCGAGATAATTCTCTTAAACCTAAGTTAAGGTAGGTCGAGAGAGGCATGACACTTACGCTAGATCCTAAGTCAGCAAGGGCATTATCAAAGCAAACATTATTAATATAGCAAGGTAAAGTGAAACTCCCTGGGTCTTTCTCCTTTAGGGGTATGGATTTATCGATATGTGAAGCTCCATATGAGTAAGCTTCCGAAAATTAAGGTCTATATGATCCCTTCTTATCTTCACAGTAGCAATCATTCAAACAACCTAGAAACGGGATTGTCATTTGTTTTGTATCGTACATCAATGTACTGTTCTGTTCAGTGGATACGGCGTATTGGTGTGATCCAATACGGCGTATCGAGCTTGAATCAGCTTCAACAATAGTCGATATCGACTTGACATGGTCTCTCGGGTTAGTTTCAGTAGAGCTCGTTAAACTTCCAAATCCTCTTTCCTATAGTACCTTGCTCATTTGCCCGATTTGGATCTCCAAAGTTTTAATTGATGCTCCTTGGTTCCTTATGGCAGCATCCGTTGAAGCTCGATTCTTTGATAAATTGGAGTCACTCCTCATGTCTTTTTGCGATTCACCATTAATTTGCTTATGGGTTCTTCCTATAGATTGCCTTCTTTCTTGTACGAATGGGTTTTCTTGTTTTCCTTTGGACAATAATTCCAACAATAAAGCTAACATTAGAACCCTAGATCCCGGAGCAGTTCTCATATCCCCTACTGAAAGGTGCACCAAATTAAGTGTAGTAAGCTTCTTCGAGGGTTTTCCCTTCTTCTTTGAGTGGGAAATCTTTAGTGTAGTGGGGACCTTTACATTGTTCACATCTTACTTGAGAAGCATAAACTTTTTCATTCACTTTCTTGATTTCTCTTCCAAGATTGTTGAGTTGTGCTTGTATGGCTGCTAATCCGTCAGAAGTTTCAGTACTTCTGGTCCTAGATGTTCCATTGTGTCATTTTTGAGAGTATTCAGCCATTCTTGGATGGCTACTTTCGCATCAGTAGCAGTCTTTGATTGTATGGCTCCTCTTGAATCAAGAATTTGCCTAGATGGAACATCCAATCCATTATAGAACAAGACTACCTCCTGCATTTATGTTAAATAGTGTTGAGGACACTTCATCAAGAGTTCTTTAAATTGCTCCCAAGCTTAATAGAGGTTTTCATTCGGTTCTTGCTGAAAGTTGTTGATATCCTCCATTTTCTTTGCAGTACGAGCAGGCGGGCAATATTTGCTTAAAACTTCGTCTTCAGATCTTCCCAAGTTGTAATCGAACCAGATGGCTTGTGTCTTAGCCAATGACTTGCGGCTCTAGTTAATGACATAGGGAAGGCTCTAAGCATCACTTGGTCTATAGTAATATTAGGGATGTGGAATAAATCCACGATCTCAAGAACTTTCTCAATATGTTCGTTCGCATCTTCATGATCCGAACCGCTGAAAGTGTTGGTACGTAGTTCCTTGAGAAATTGGCCTTTTAGTTCAAAATTATTCTTGTCCTCGATCTTAGGCCTAGCAACTCCCGATTCATAGTCAGCTCAAGTTTTGCTCATGTAATGTTCTATAGTTTCCGCCATTGTTTCCGCAACTTCTTCCTCCGAATATTCTTCTTGGTCAGAAAATAGATCGAAATCAGGAGATCTTGATTCGTCAAGACTTAGTGTCTTGAAGTGCTTCCTAGATGATCGAAATTCTTATTCCGTATCCTTGAAAGGTGTAAATAGTTCCTTAGTCGAACTTCTTGTCATGCACTACCTGAAACAAGGGATAAACAATCAGTAGGATGGGCTTAGGAGAAAAAAAACACAGATATACGAAAATTGAATGTGAAAAACCAGATATGTTACTGTATCAGATAGTCAATACGCCGTATTCAATGGAACAGAATACGCCGTATTAATATTTTTGAACGAATACGTTGTATTAGATAGAAAGTTGGATACGCCGTATCCAATGGAAGTGGATACGCCGTATAGGTTTATCGACCAGAACAGTGTATTAGAGAAAACAATTAAATACGCAAACAATTATTAAACACACAAATATATAAGCAAACAATTAAAGACAAATATACAAAATATACAAAATTATACACTAATCTAAATTACACTAATCCTAAGGGTTAGATCTAATCTAATGTTCAAACCAAAATATCAAATAAAAATCAAGATTAATTTTCACTCCCCGGCAACGGCGCCAAAAACTTAATCGTGTCGTTGTGTGGTGTTAATTTAATGATTCAAGTTTTAAATTTATATTTTGTCGACTTAACCAAAAACAACACTTTAACAGGCAGTGTACCCGGTCAATGGTAGTTTCGTGGCAAGTAGGGTGTCGATCACTAAGAGCGAGAAACACTTTCAATTTATTAATACTTTGGTTTTTCTAATCTAAGTTAGTCTAATCTATGCTAAACCTACGCTAAACCTATGTTAATCCTAAATCTAATAGATAAGGGGGTTTTCAGCCTGAGAGACTGACACGAGTTTTGTGGTGACTAAAATTCAATTCAAGACACTAAAACACACGCAAGCAAATTAACAGAAGATAAAAGAGCGGTCTAGCTAAATATAAGAAAACTGTATTAGCCATCATTAATCCGATTAGAACGTTGGGTTGTTTATTTAGTGCAATGATTTCTTATCTTGAGGCAGCATATCATTCTTAAGATTAAGGCGGTACTTCTTCCTTAAACCTAGACACGCAGAATTCTGTCACAATTAAACGCATCCGCAAAAAGCGTCCTTATTTGCTGATTATAATCTATCTTAGGGATTAAAGCAATGGAGATCTTGTTAAACCCTAGCTCATAGAGACTTTACCCACTTACTACTTAACGGCTCTTTATATACTAGTAGTCCACTGTCCGAGTCCTTACCAATGGAATAAGAACGTACTCGTTGATCCCAGGGTCACCTGCTGGTCCAACTAAGCTCACTAAACTAAAGGAAAAGATAGGTCAATATTTGTGATCCTATGATTCTAGATATATAAATTGCAATATGGAGAGCTATCCCGGACTCTTAGCCTACGCCTAAACAACACCGAAGTTGCAACGCATTAAATATGTAGGACTAGACCCAATTGAATGATAGGTCACATACTTAAGCACGTAAACAAGTATAAATTAATAAACATAAACAAGCAATCAACGATAAATTAAGCAATCGAGATAAACAAACCAAACATTCAGATCTTCATAATAATGGCTAATACCCGAAGGTATTATCTTTCAAACGTCATAATTAATACAAAAGTAATGATTTAGCTAAGGTAAACTAACCGAGTTAACGAATGATACCAAAAACTGAATGATTACAAGAGTACAAGAAATTACACGTTGTCTCCTATGGAATTAATTGCGTTGCTCGACCTCTTCTGCTCTTCTTTTCCTTTGAAAATTGACTTTTATGGTTTAGGTATCGAGAATATGATTTAGCACACTTAAAACTCGTTTTTTGAGTTTTCTATTTATAAGGCATGGAAAAAGGTCGATACGGCGTATCGAAAGTCTTCGATACAGCGTATTGGGGATTTCTTGGAGTAGGGACCATGTTTGGTATCTTCTAGAATATTTTATTTCCATATGGCTTGAATACGGTGTATTGGTCTTCCTGGATACGGCGTATTGGATCTTGTTTCCATCGTGGTCTTTAGTGAAGTGTAGGCACAAATACGCCGTATCTTCCTTGATGGATACGGCGTATTGGTTGTCAGAACAATAATTTTTAAATATCTAAGCTCCAGAATGCGTGCCTTTTAGTTAACTTTCACCAAGTACTCCATAATTACTGCAATTTTCAAATACAAACGATTAAGTAACAATTCTTTGCAATAATTATACAAAATAGGTTATTTACATGGGATAAATGATGCTATAAAAGTGACGTTATTTGATATCATCAACGTTTTTGTACGTTTTGTAGGTTTGCGTCTGTTTTTATCTATTTTCGTCCGTAATATTTTTTTCACGTTTTTATATGTTTTCATCCGTTTTTATTCATTTTTTGTTCGTACAAAAACCTATAAAAGTGTACACTTGTTACCAATTAACGTAAAAAAACATATGAAAACGAATACAAAAGTAGAAAAACATTGAAAATATGAAAACGAACGAAAACGTAAGAAAACGTAAATAAACATATGAAAACGTAGAAAATGTGCGAAAAATGCGATAACGAGCGAAAACGTGTGAAAACGAGCAAAATTGTGCGAAAACGAATGGAAACGTAGAAAAACGTGCGATAATGAGCGAAAACGTAG
>BQNB010161140.1:0-14714 GCA_026074375.1 Tanacetum coccineum
ACATGACGCCCAACACATAAGCCCATATAAAAAACAAATTATTAAACATGAGACAGGAAAAATAAACTCACACAAAATACAAAAAAAAAACATTAACGCCCAGCATCAACGCGCGGGCAATCATGCTTAACACATATTTACCCAAATCTCATAAAATTATATTTAAAGGGTTAAAATGTTGCCGTTTTGGCAGCTCCGCTACAGTAACCGGCCCATTTGACATTTTTTTTTCTTTTTCTTTAATTTAGCAACTTTAAAAAAAAAATTGCTCGGCACAAAATAGGAAACAAAATTACTTTGGGCCGGCCCATTTGACAATTTTTTTTTTTTGGTTTTTCTTTTTCTATAACTTAGCAACTTTAAAAAAAAATTCTCGGCACAAAATAGGAAACAAAATTACAAAAGTACTTATTTATTCAGATAAAAAAATACACACGACATGACGCCCAACACATAAGCCCATATAAAAAACCAAATTATTAAACATGAAACCGGAAAAATAAACTCACACAAAATACAAAAAAAAACGTTAACGCCCAGCATCAACGCGCGGGCAATCATGCTTAACACATATTTACCCAAATCTCATAAAATTATATTTAAAAAAAAACTCAAATAGCAAAAAAAAAACAAACCTTTAAACATGAGGCCCAACACATAAGCCCATATAAAAAAACAAACTATTAAACATGAGACCGAACAAATAAACCAACACAAAAAAAATTAACGCCCCGCAGCAACGCGCGGACAATCATGCTTGTTTTCTACTATGGTATTTTTGTTTATCTAATGACATGTTTTTCTTTTTCTTTAACTTAGCAACTTTAAAAAAAATTTGCTCGGCACAAAATAGGAAACAAAATTACAAAAGTACTTATTTATTCAGATCAAAAAATACCCACGACATAACGCCCAACACATAAGCCCATATAAAAAAATAAATTACTAAACATGAGACAGGAAAAATAAACTCACACAAAATACAAAAAAAAAACATTAACGCCCAGCATCAACGCGCGGGCAATCATGCTTAACACATATTTACCCAAATCTCATAAAATTATATTTAAAGGGTTAAAACGCTGCCGTTTTGGCAGCTCTGCTACCGTAACCTCCGCTACAGTAACCGGCCCATTGGGCTCCCATTTTGGGCCGGCCCATTTGACAATTTTTTTTTGTTTTTCTTTTTTTTAACTTAGCAACTTTAAAAAAAAATTGCTCGGCACAAAATTACTTTGAGCCGGCCCATTTGACATTTTTTTTTTGGTTTTTCTTTTTCTTTAACTTAGCAACTTTAAAAAAAATGTTAGGCCAAAATAGGATACATAAATTACAAAAGTATTATTTATTCAGATTCAAAATACACAGACATTGACGGCCCAACACATAAGCCATATAAAAAACAAATTATTAAACACGAGACCGGAAAAATAAACTCACACAAAATACAAAAAAAAAACATTAGCGCCCAGCATCAACGCGCGGGCAATCATGCTTAACACATATTTACCAAAATCTCATAAAATTATATTAAAAAAACCCAAATAGCAAAAAAACAAACTTTTAAACCTGAGACCCAACACATAAGCCCATATAAAAAACAAACTATTAAACATTGATGAAAAAATAATCAGCTCAAAAAAACTTAACAGCCCCGCAGCAACGCGGGGCAATCATGATGTTAATTTCAGTTATTTTCTTGAGTATGATCCGACCAAATGATGATGAGTTTTGAGAAAGTACTTCTAAGAGTGTTAGGTGTAGTAACGCCGGCAACGGCGTTGGCCGGCGTTACTGCACCGTTGTCCGCGCGCGTTGGGTTTTTTTTTTTTTTAAAAATTCATTTAACCCCCCTGAAACGGTTTGTTTATATTTTACCCTCCCCCCCCCCCCAATTTTGAAAAGTTTCATTTTACCCCCCCCCCCCCCCCAACGGCTAGTTTTTTTTAAAAAAAAATTTAAATTTTTTCAATTTACCCCCGAAAACGGTTGAATTTAAAAAAAATCTTTTACGCCCCTCACCAACTCCACTATATATACAAACAATTACCATAATACAAATGCATCATAACAAATTCACCACTCTTCAAATACATATATACATCTTTTTAGCAATAAAAAAAAATTGTCCGAAATTACCACAACAGGTTTTATGAATTCTCACCGGTCGATGACGCCGACAGGTTCAAACAATGCAAACAGAAACAACACAAGCTTTTTTCCGATGACAACAATCACAAGTCCTAAACCGTGAATTCCAAGATCTACAACACAACCCACCATCATTCAACTCAGAAACTTCCCAATCACTCACTCAACCTCAACAAGTCGATTCGCCAAAAAAAGGCGGTCGCAAGAAAAAAAGGGAAAAAAGGGAAAAAATGTTGAAGACGAGCCCCAAGAGCAGGTAGCAGTGGGCCGTTGGCTACCGGTCGAAGAAGAATTGCTTGCAACATGTTTTTTTTTAACAACAGCTTTATTAAACGACTAGCAAGGAGCTAGAATTAGACAATTACAAGATACGGGTTTTTGAGCCAATCAATCCATTTGAACGAGGCTTTACATCTAAACTTTACACCATCTAATAGAATTAGAAACTATGTTATCAAAATCCTCGCCTGTGATAGGAGTATCTTCTCGAAAGTATATTGTTAGGAACATCCAAATCGACCACCCTAAAAATAGAAGATGCCTTCGAACACCGCTTTGAGATTTTTTTTGCCCCCCCCTGGTAAGCCCCTAAGAGATACAAAACCAAGGTATACCATTCCTCATAAGAAGAATCATCAACTTAATCCCATTCCACCAAGACGATATTTTCCGAGCCAAATGTCAAACAAATTACATTGGAAAAAATATGACAAAGAAGATTCCGCCCCCCTGTTACATAATAGGGCAAAACTATCGAGTCAATTTCAATATCCACGCGAGATATATTCATTTAGTGGGAGGCATCTTATTTTTATTTTTCCAAGCCATGATGTTCACCTTAAGAGGCACAAGATTTAACCCTCTCGTAGCCGAGTGATAACAGGTAAACTTTTAGCACAATCACTTGCGAATAGACTTCACCGAAAACTCCCTGAATTTCAGCGACCAACGTAACTGTCAAAGAATATGAGAGGGTAATCGTGCTACCAACCTGGAGAGATTGTCGAGTTGAATTCTTCCACACCACTTTCGGATTCCGACGAAAGGAGTTAACTAAATGTACTCAATCAGTTTGTGTGAATTAGTTTGATTCTGATGCCTCTCCAACGCGTACAGACGAGGGAAAACATCTTTCAGAAAGCCTTCATTATGCCATTTGTCTTTCCAAAACTAGTATTGTCTCCATTTCCTATCTTGATCCGAATATAATCAAATATGTTGACACCTTGATTCTGTAACTTCTTCACTTCCTGCACAATAGAGGTCCACGTAGATCGAAAACCCCTTCTCACATCAGTGATCAAACCCCCCTCAGGACCATGAATGGCCTTAATCACTCTAGACCATAACAAAGATTTATGTGCAAAAAATCGCCAAACCCATTTGCACATTAAGCCTCTATTAAGCGCATAAAGACTGGAAACCCCCAAACCCCCTCTTTCTTTAGCTGTGAGAACCTTGTTCCAATTCACCCATGATGCTTTTTTACTTCTAGGATCGTGACCATGGAAAAAATGACTCCGAATGGATTCCAGCAAATGGAGAACACTCGAAGGGACTTTATATATAGACATATGGAAGATCGGCGTCGATCCTAACACCAGATTTAAGAAGAGTAAAATCGACCACCATAGATACGTTTTTAACTTCAATTCGACAAAGGGGACTTGATTTTAACAATGACCTCTTTACCAAGGTGCACTCTAGACATCTTTCACCAACTTTGTACCTAAATAAAGGAATGGTGTATTGTGAACAAGAACCCACGTTTAGAAGCCGCACTCGTAATTCTGTCAGGTCAGTGAAATACCCATAATCTTGCTTTAGCACAAATTTATCCGAAGATCAGAGACACGATAAAAAGCATTCCATCACATGAACAGGGGTGTCAATATTGCAATCATTCCATTGCCAAGAAATATTGCATCATCGCATAGAATAAGATGTGAAATATTTTAAACGATGAGCCTAAGCTTAATACCAGTAAACATGCCACGTCCACCACACGTTGAAATCGATATATGTCAAAGCTTTCCATTTACAAGGATAATTGAAAAGGGGATAGGGATCTCCTTGCTTTAGACCTTGTAGAATTGGAATTCCTCCGCTCGGACTCCCATTGAAAGAATTGAGCCTTTAGACAATTAAAGGCAGTTTGGAAACAATCCTCTCCATTTGATATCGAAACCAAAATTTTACAATATAACATCAAGAATTCCCATCGAACCGAATTTGCTTTCTCAAGGTACGACTTTGAATAAGAGATTGTTTTTTCCTCTACGACACCATTGCATAATCTCATTAAGGATTAAACGGACGTAAGGATTTGTCTCATCCGATATGAAAGCGATTGAACCTCTTATTTACAATTATCCCCAAGAAACCAACAAGCGATTAGTCAAAATTTTGGCGATAATCTTATATATACTCCCAATCAGCTAATAGGGCGGAAAATTCCTTACCATTGTTGGCTCGGGTTCTGTGGTGATCAAAGGCTTTAACGTCGAATTACATCCCTTCGGGATTTCACCACATGTGAAAAAGTACTTAATCGCCTCAAAAACATCGTTTTCAATAGTCGACCAAAAGTGTCGATAAAATCCAAATGTGAAACCATCTGGACCCGGTGATTTGTCTGTTCCGCAATCCCACACCGCCCTTTTGACCTCTTCTTTAGAAACCATACACTCAAGGTCTTTCTGCTGATCAGTCGAAAGTGAATTCGGAAAAGGCATATCAATATGAGCATTCTGATCCGGAGGCTTATCAAACCTGTTTCGAAAGTGCTGAAAGAATTCCTGTTTCACAGCCTTCGGATTATCAGTCCACGTTCCATTTATCATTATACCCCGAATATTCAATTGGCTACGTTTCTTGTTAAGCATGCCATGAAAAAACTTCGTATTCTCATCTCCTTCTACATACCATTTGATCTTAGCCTTTTGAGCTACTTCCGAAGCTTGGGCCTTATTCACTTGCTGTAATTTACCAAGAATCTCCAAACGGTTGTTAACAATCTCGTCCGATCCATTACCTTTATCAATCAATTCATCCAAGATCCGTAGTTCTTCCTTGAAATTAGTAACAGAACCTTTGGAATTGTTTCTGTAATCTGCATACCAAGCTCGGATTTTCACCTTGAGGAACTTCAACTTACCACACAAGTTACGCATAGCATTTGAATCATCCCCAGGAGCATCTTTCCAAGAATCTGTAACAAATTTATCAAAACCATCCACATCAAACCAAAAGTGAAAAAACCGAAACGGAGTCGGGCCATAATCAAAAGATGCTTCACGAAGTAAAATAGGGCGATGATCCGAGAGAAATCTATCCAGAGTAATAGCACTTATATTAGGACATGTGTTTAACAAATTTTCCGAAACGAGAAACCTATCCAACTTGCTCATTTTAGAAGCGGATTTGTGGCACCAAGTATATGCACTTCCACCAAGAGGAACCTCTTCAAGACCTGCGTTAATAATAAAATTATTAAAAATATCCGCACCATGAGCATTGAAATTCGATCCAAATCTGTCCGATTTGTATCTAACTTCGTTAAAATCTCCCATCATCACAACCTCACCGGCCCATTGGTTCGATACATGAGAACTCGTTTTCCAATTACTAGGGTTTACGGAGTAGTATATATAAATATAATTATATATTAGTTACTATTTGTTTAGGAAAACAGAATTCTTCCTTTAAATTTAGTAACAGAAACCTTTGGAATTCTTTCTGTTAATCTAGCATACCAGCTCCGGACTTTCACCTTGAGGAACTCAACTACCACAAGGACAAGTTACGCATAGCATTTGAATCATCTCCCAAAGGGAAAAGCCCCAATCTTTTTCCCAAAAATCTGTAACAAATTTATCAAAACCAACCACATAACACACCAAAAAGAGAAAAAACCGAAACGGGTCGGGCCATGAATCAAAAGATGCTTCACGATATTAAAAAGGGCGATGATCCGAGAGAAATCTATCCATAGTAATATCATTATTATATGACATGTGTTTACAAATTTTTCGAAACGAGAAACCTATCCAACTTGCTCATTTTGAAAGCGGATTTGGTGGCAACCAAGTATATCACTTTCCACAAGATGAACCTCATTCAAGACCTCGCCGTTCGGAAGATTATAATGTCGGATATGGTCACAAAGCATAAACGTATTGGTATCGGGTTTGAACCGAGTTAAATTCGTAAAATTGTTCAAAAACTACAAAGATATGTTTGACTAGCAAATGGCGATCAGTTGAATGCCAATTGCCAAAGTTCAACCTGGCCGGTAAGGCCGCGTACAAACGGTGCCAAACGTTGAGAAAAAGTGGCGAAAACAATGTGATTATTGAAAAGGGCTAAATGAATTTACCTGGACAAGTCATAAAGGGTCGCGTTTTCTCAAGAAGATGCTTGGGCCGTTTTGAGATTCCACCCGAAATGGGACGCACCCAAACAAGTTGACTTAAACCGGAGACGCCTCTACGGGGCTACCCAATGATCTATTCGGTCACGATGCACGACCACGTCCGGCCGGCAAACCACGGCCCGCCAAGAAAACCAAATCCGACGCCTACGGCGTGCAACCATGTGAAGTAGCGCGTCAATCCCCAATCGAGGAGTGTAATTTGACGCAAACAAACAATCACGCTGCTATCGACACGAATAAACGATCAGCAAACCTTAATAAATACCACAACAAATTAAGGAGCAATATGAACATATGTGAAGGAAGTCGATCGATACGACTTTGAACAACTATCCTAATTAGATTATGTCAAATAATTCTCGCACTATGTAGCTAAACATTGCACATTCAATTTTCAAAGTATAGATCGTTAAACTAACTGATCAACGTTTCACAAGATCATTATGCAAGCAACCATTATATGCAACACATGCGCACAAAACTAAGATACAACCCGTGTGCATCGCACGGGTCTGCATGCCTCGTAATGAGGTAATTTTATGTGTTTGGTTAGGTGTTAATCATTACTGCCGAAAGTTAAAGGTAAAGCGGTGTGTTTAAAAGCTGACAGCCCGAGGTGGAGATGGCGATTACATCGCCAAATATTTGATGATTAACCAAACAAAAATTCTAATAATTTATACATTTATTTTCTTGAGTATGATCCGACCAAATGATGATGAGTTTTGAGAAAGTACTTCTAATAGAATGGAAATAGTAGTTTAACTACAAGCTTTTTATATGGTAATTGGTAACACTTGGTTATGTAGTTTTCTACGAGGCACATTTTAAAATAGGGAAAATTCCATTTTTAGTCCAAAAAAATAATAGTGAAATACTATTTTATTTCAAACAAAATATTTTTCCAAAAGTAGCCCAGGTTGCACAGAAATAAATGCCCGTACAATAAGTTGCCCCAAAAAATGTGTACTTTAATATTAAAAAACGTCACGTGTCAAATTCTGCACGCAAGTTGCCCAGATGCTAAGTTGGCGTGTGCTAATTTTATGAGATAATGTTTTTCGGGTTAGGATTGCATTTCATTTTTTTTAGGCTACAACTGAAATTTTCCCTTTAAAATATGAGTTGTTTATGTAGCCAACTTTTTTCAAAATACTTTCAGTTAACAAAACACAATAAAACGTAAATCATAACGATAAATTCACTAAATATAACTAGGGATGAGCACTATATCAAATTGGTACCGAACCGGTACCGAATTGGTGGTACCGTTTTTTTCCCGAACAGTAAAACGTAAATCATAACGATAAATTTACTAAGACTAAGTGTAGTGGTGACCGCACAGGCGACCGCCACTTCAGCGCCAACTCAGCTTTCTCTCTCCTAGACCACACACAGACCAAACACCCGTAATGGTGACCGCACAGGCGACCAAACATTTTTTTTAAATTAAAAGACATTACATTAATAATAATTAAACATTACAAATAAAGATACGAAAATAAAATTACGGAAATAAAAATACGAAAATAAAAATACGGAAATAAAATATTACAATAAATTAGTGTGCATTTGTTCGATGTCAAATGTGTTCCATTAGATCGGCTTTAAGACTAAGATGAGTTTCTTCGTCGTGTAATTCTGATAACTCTACTCGTCTTTGTTTTCGTTACGTCCTCTCGTCACCCAAATTGCATTTTTTCATTTTGTTTTTTGTCATTTTTTTTGCTTCTTGATCCCAATAGGTGTGTCTTCGTCCAAATCCTTGGTCGCTTGTAGCTAGAAAACCTCAACTCCTCCATCCGCATTCGTGTGCGGTCTTATTCGGCTTGAGTTCGAACGCCCTTTCGGGGACTTCTGTTTCAGGACGAGGTTCCTGCTACATTAGCTCCCCGAATTGGGGCGCTGGACGCGGTAACTTCCACGGTGCTCGCCGTGCGCGTCGGACTTTGCTTTTCTTGGCCGGGCCGTGTTTGCAGGACGCGGACGTGGTCGGCTCCGTGACGAATAGATCCTCCTGGTAGCCCCGGGGAAGTTCTTCCCGGTAAGTCAACTGTTCGGTGAGTCCCATTTCGGGTGGAATCTCATACGGCCATAGTATTTCTTGAGAAAATGCGACCCCTCTATGCTCGTCACGGTAAATACTTTGAGCCCGTTTCAAATAATCCACATCGTTTTCGCCACTTTTCCCCAAACGTTTGGCCCGTTTGTACGCGGCGTTGAACTTTTGGCAATTGGCATTCAACGTATGCCATTTGCTAGTCAACATATCCTTCGTACGGTTTTGAAAATTTTTCGAATTGAACTCGTTCAAAACCCGATACCAAAACGTGTCATGCTTTTGTGACCTTCCGACATTATTATCTTCGGAAACGGCCACGTAACATGTTGCAAGCAATTCTTCTTCGACCGGTAGCCAACGGCCCGCTGCTACCGGCTCTTGGGGCTCGTCTTCAACATTTTTTCCCCTTCGGGCTTTAGTTTTCTTGCGACCGCCTTTTTTTGGCGAATTGACTTGTTGAGGTTGAGTGAGTGTTTGGGAAGATTCTGAGTGGAATGATGGTGGGTTTTGTTGTAGATTATCTAAATCACGGTTTAGGATTTGTGATTGTTGCCATCGGAAAAAAGCTTGTTGTTGTTCTTGTTGGTATTGTTGAAACTGTTCCGGCGTCATCGACCCGGTGAGGAGATTCATGAAACCGTTGTTGGGAAATTCAGACATTTTTTTATTGCTAAAAAGATGTATGTTTGTATTTGAAGAGTGGTGAATTTGTATGTGATTTTGTATTTGGTAATGTGTTGTATATATAGTGAGTTGAGTGAGGGGGGTAAAATGAAATTTTTTTTTTAAAAAAATCAGCCGTTTTAGGGGGTAAAATGAAAAAAATTTAATTTTTTTTATAAATACTAACCGTTAGGGGCTAAAATGAAACATTTCAAAATTGGGGGGAAAGAGTAAAATTTAAATTCTAGCCGTTAGGGGGGTAAAATGAATTATTTTTTTTTAAAACACACCCAACGCACGTTGGCTCGACAACGCCGTTAGCCAACGCCTTCCGGCGGTGTAGTAACGCCGGACAACGACGGCCAACGCTAACGCCGGCGTTACTACACCTAAGGCTCTAAGACTAAGTGTAGTGGTGACCGCACAGGCGACCGCCACTTCAGCGTCAACTCAACTTTCTTTCTCCTAGACCACACACAGACCAAACACCCGTAATGATGACCACAAAGGCGACCAAACATTTTTTTTAATTAAAAGACATTACATTAATAATAATTAAACATTACAAATAAAGATACGGAAATATAATTACGGAAATAAAAATACGGAAATAAAATATTACAATAAATTAGTGTGCATTTGTTCGATGCCATATGTGTTCCACTAGATCGGCTTTAAGACTAAGATGAGTTTCTTCGTCGTGTATTTCTGATAACTCATAGTCTATCTTGTGCCGATCTTACGAGATCATCTTCACGATGTTGTTCCTCCGGATAAAAGTCGGGAGAGATTGCCTTTTCTTTGAATTTGCGAATCATATTATGTAATATGATGCAAGTGTACATCAAATGCGTAATCTTTTTAAAACTCCACGACCGTGCAAGATTTCTTATGATAGCTCATTTTTTCTTTAGCACGTCAAACGCTCGTACCACATCTTTTCTTGCTGCTTCATGCACTTGCTTATATCTTATTCGCTTCACATCATTTGACCCTCGCTGCGCAATAGACTTCATAAGAACAACCCATTTTGGATATATTCCGTCAGTAAGATAATATCCCCATTTATAAGTCACGTCGTTAGCCAAAAATGGAACCTCTTGTGCTTTTCCTACTTTAAGATCATTTAAAACAGGCGATTGACGTAAAACGTTAACGTCATTGTTCGACCCTGCAACTCCCAAAGAAGGCATGCCAACTCAATAAAAATTATTGTGAGGCAAAACCGCTTTAATATAAATGATGGTCTGATCGGATAACCCCTATCTCTGAATTGAGCACGATGTGCGATTGGGCATTGAGCCCACGGCCATTTTGTACAGTCAATGCTGCCTATCATACCTGTTAATACAAATAAACCTATAAAAACGTTTATTTATTACACGATCTTCTCATGTTTTGTTAATAACATTTAGTAAAATCTACATGAAAGTAAAATGTCTTAAACATTACTTTCCCATTTTTAGCATTACTTTTAATTTCAAGAAAATCAAGTAAACCATTAATTGCATCATATATAACATCATCATTTGAAGCATATCTTAGGGCAATCTTACAAGATTGCACATGATCTCTCAAGATTTTGCAAATCAAAATTCGAATTATGTTACTATGCGCCGGTTCTGTTGCCTATAAAGGTCGGTTCTGTTTTGCAACAGAACCGGCAGGAATCGGCCTACAGTAAATTTTTTGGCTATAAATACCAAGTTATTTCTCATGTTTTTCTCACCCCTCTCCAGCTTAATATTCTCTTATCTACTGATCATTCTCTCTTGTATACTCTTATTTAGTATTTTGTAGGTAATTCTCTTCAAAGCAGAAATTGCCAAACACCCCTTCGAGACGATCAAGCTCCTAGAATCTTGTCTCGCATCTCCATAGCATTGTCAAGTTCACATTGCTGAATCTTGTACATCATTTAGTGTTGTAGTCGTATTTATCATTATTGTAAATCAAGTGTAGCATAGTTTGGGTTGATTCTACCATGTGAAGAATCCGATATTTAGCTTTGTACCGTTAAAGGGTGTAAGCAACGTTGTGAGGCTTCTCCGCCGGTTAAAGGAGATTGGTGACTAGTTGTTACAAACTCTCGAGTAGGTGACTCGGGGAGTGGAGTAGGGCAAGGAAGGTGTTCTTGTAGCCGAACCACTATAAATACTTGTGTCTTGGTTAACTCTTTCTAACTCTTACTTTTACTTGCTTTACTTGTTCATCCAATGTCAACATTGTGCAAACTTCACATAAGATAAAACAAATTTTTTAAAATACAGGAAAACTATTCAACCCCCCCTCCCCCTTCTAGTTTTCCACAATTGGTATCAAGAGCAAGGTTATTAAAGATTTTTTAAATATATTGTATTTTAAAACTTTAAAACGATTATGGATTTGTAAAACTACAGAGAAGGTAAGTCTATGCAACGACCACCTCTCTTTGAGGCTAATTGTTTTATATATTGGAAAAACCGTTTTGAAACTTATGTGAAGTCTAAAGATATTGATCTTTGGTACATTATTGTTTATGGTAATTACAAACCTACTATCAAAGATAAAGATGGTAAAGAAGTAATCATCACTTATGAAAAATTTGATGAAAACCATAAGAAAATGATTTCTAAAAATGATGAAGCAAAAATGGTTTTATACAATGCTTTACCGAAAAAAGAATATGAAAGAATTTTCATGTGTGATACGACTAAGGATATTTGGAACTCTTTAATAATTACCCATCAAGGTAACAAACAAGTTAAGGATAACAAAATTGACCTATTTGTTCAAAAATATAAAGAATTCATCATCTCGGATGATGAAACTATTGATTGTGCTTTTGCTAGATTTAATACTATTATTACATCACTAAAAGCACTTGACGAATCCTTTTCAAGTCGTAACAATGTCAGGAAATTCTTGAGGGCTCTTCCTACTAAATGGCGTCTAAAGGTTACGGCAATAGAAGAATTCAAGGACTTATCAACTCTACCTCTAGACGAGCTTATCGGCAATCTAAAGGTCTATGAGGTAGTACTTGAAAAAGATTTGGAGATCTCTAAAAACAAGAAAAAAAGTACAAATCACTTGCTCTTAAAGCAAGAAAAGATTTAAGTGAAAAAGAAGCAACCTCTTCGGATAGCAATGATGAAGAATATGCCATGGCGGTAAGAGATTTCAAAAAATTCTTTAAAAGAAGAGGAAAGTTTGTCCATCAACCTCATGACAACAAAAACAACTTCCGGAAATTAAAGGAAGACAAAAAGGAGAAGTATGATCGAAGATGTTTCAAGTGTGGTGATCCAAATCACTTCATTAGTGATTATCCCAAACACTCCTTCAATGATCAAAAGGAGTTCGTTGTCGGATGTTGGAGCGATAGTAAAGATGACTCCAAGAAGGAATAAATATGTCTCGTGGTACATGAAGACAATGAGGTATTATCCGATACTCCTTACTATAGTAGTTCATCTTTAGATAATGAATCTTGGCAAAATGAGTATGATAAACTATGAAAAATTAGCCTTAGGATTATAAACAAAAACAAACAACTAAGGGCAAAAAATGAAGTACTAAAAAGGGAAGTTTGCGAACTTAAAACAAAGATAAAGACCAAATGGGCCACAATCATTACAACAGCCCATTTGGGTGCAATGACACAGACAGTACTGACTTTGAAGCCCCCAATCCTAGCCCAGTTACAGCCAATTCTCACCCATTGTACACACAAACCCACCCAAAACCTTATCGCCTGAAAAGCCCAATAACCAAGCCTATTAACTTATGGGCCCAAACCAAACCCAGTGGCCCCAATACAAGCCCCAAGCCACAAGCCCAATACCTTTATTTTTATAAAACACAAGGACCAAAATGTAAAATTTTTAAAACGTTTGGTTTATAATTAAAAATGAAAAAATAAAACTTAGGCCTAAGTGACATGTTTTGAAAATGTTTTTGTAAAGAAAAATGGTTTTATTAAAACAACAAGGACTGATTTTGCAATTCTCCCTAACTTTCTTTATTTCTTTAGTTAATAAACAGCAGGGACTGAATTTGCAATTAACCAAACCTTTCTTTATTTCTTTTTAAAAAAACGGAGGGACATAAAGCTGCCAATTTCTCAAAACATGTTTATAACTAAAAAAAAGGCTTTAAATAGAAATAGAAAGTAGAGAAGAAGTTGAGGACTATTTCTATGCAAATCATCTTCAATCTTTTCATTTTAAACATAACCACATTACCCTGTACTTCATCACCCTTACCCGCCAACGCGTATATACCAACCCACACCACGGTTTTACAGCTCACACCCACCCCTCATATACAACTCACAGCTCACCCACACCTTTCCCACTCCCCATAACCCTTATAATAAGCCATGTTGGCAATCTTACACAAACCGAGCAACATCAATGGCTGAGGTTGTATGTGAAGAAGCACAAAAGTGATCTGAGGGCTAGAAGAGTGTGCAAAGGTCTGTACTCACACAACTAACACAAGTCAAGAAAAAGTGAAGACTTAGGACTTGTATAAAAGCTAGAAGAACAAGCCGAAGTAAAACACACCCTGTTTTAGTTTTAAAGTTTTTAAATTAAGTCTTTCTTTTTGTATTATTGTACTCAGTTCTATTTTTAAAGTTTTATGTTGTAATTTCTTAGTTTTTAATAAAAAGTTAAGAGTTTTCTTGATATTACCACTGTCGAAATTAAAGTCTCATATCAGCTCTCTAATTCTGTTTATTCTATATAAGAGTGTGTTAAAATGTTCAAACATTACTAGTAATCACAATTGTTACCATTTCCTTAACTAAAAATCAGTAAAAAAACACGTTTTTATATATTTAAGGGGGTGTTTGGTTTTGCCTCAAAATGGGTAATTATGGGATTGGTATGGGTCAAACACACTCAGCCATCTTTGGCTGAGTGTGTGGGCTTATTTAGGCCAAGTTAATCTAAGTTTTTAATACAAAATTAAGTTTTTATGATCCCTTTATGTTCTGCCAAAATTTATAAAGAAAAAAATAAGCTAAGCCACTCCAGCTGCTTAAGCAGCTTAAGCACACCCTCTTGTGCTCATTTTAGTTGTTTCTAGCCATAAAACAAGACCTTTTGTTCTGTCTTTGGTTTGGCAGCATAAGTCAAAGTTGTGTATGCATATGTGTTTGTGAAATCAACCCACTTTTAAGCCCCATTTATCAGCAGCTTTAAATAAGCCTTAAGCCCCAAAATTTTGAATATAAGCTTATTTGCCTCCCCTTTTCTTCTGTTTGTACTTGGATTTAGCCAAAAAGCTCTTATGAGCTTATTTGCATAAGCCAAAAAAGGCCCCTAAGGGCTGTTTGTACCTTCCCCTGGTGCTGAGCACCTTATTTCAGCCCTACTTTTCTAGCTTATTTTAAATTAAGCATTAGGTTTTTAT
>BQNB010161142.1:0-14714 GCA_026074375.1 Tanacetum coccineum
GCGTGTTTTCTAACTCCTAAGCTTCAATACTTTTTGGACAAAATTGGTGCAATCCCGTAATGTTATTACGACGATAATAATAATAATGATTAAATGAATGGAATATGATTCTTAATAAAGAAATTTTAAATGTAAATTCCTAATCACATGACCCACACGGGATCAAGAAAAAAGTTCATAAACTGAGCAATCGATGGTCCATCATTCCAACTCCAGCTTCTTTAACTTTTCCAAGGTCACAATTGGCTTTTTTTTCTGCTTTTAGTGATCTCTTGTTTCTATTGCCTTACTTTTTCTCCCATGCAAAATATTTTTTGTTTCTTAAAACAAACCATGCACAATATTTAACATCAGAAATAAAGTGATACAATACCTGTGCGGTATGAACTGATTAAAATCATTCACACGCCCAGGGTGGGTCCTCAAGAAAGGGTTTTAGGAAAACTGTAATTTTTATAAAAAACATCAATTTTTCGTAAATTTATTTGGTCCATATAAATTATGCTTCTAATTTCGTAAAATATACCTGATTATTGATGAATGTGTATCCTGGTTCCGTACCTAATTAATTTTTACTTTTTTCTTCAACTATTTTTTATATGGAAGATGATTTGCACACTTCAACATTTGATTTGCACACTTAATATATAAACAAATAAAACAAAATCTTAAAGATTGTACAAGTATTCAGTGCACAGATCGGAGTGTTCCAATCAAATCTCAATGTGTGCAAATCAATTCCCTTTTTATATAGAGTTTTTCATGGCAGGCGCCATTTACTTTTTTTCTTCAACCATTTTTTATATAGAGTTTTTTTATAGCAGGCACCATTAAGTAAATAGTTTAAGTGATTATATAAAGAAAATTTGAAGTGAGTAGGTTTTTTGTTTTTTTTAAGTGAGTAGTTTTGAGAATCATTTCTAGTTAAGATAGTATATAATATTATTGCCATGTGTGTATTTTTTAATTGGAAAAAAATTGAGTTAAGATACAACGTAACTAAGTGAACTAACCGATGCCTTTATATTAGACAAACGTTTTATGCAATTGATATATTTAATTTATGAAAGTCTCAATTTACACGTTTATAAGGAAGTATAACACTTATCAAGTTGTAAATAACACTTATCAAGTTGTAAATAACACAAGTAACAATTTTTCAATCGTGTAATGTTTTATTAATATAATCAAAGTATTACAATGTGATATGGATCGCATAAGTTAAATGACAATGTAAAATTACCATTTGAACAAGTAAACTTGACCAATTATCAAGTTTACAAGCGAATTTGTATAGACCATCTGATAGGATCAGCGGTCTATTGTATAAGTTCGACAAATGAGTAAATGCCTATAATAACAATTACAAAATAACAATTACAAATATTATGCTCGATGACGAGGTACTTTCCTAACAACATTAAGCGATGACATTTACTCCTAACAACATTCTCTATTTATAGTGATACGAGGTTGTATCCTTAGTGAGGATAGATGCGACGTGTCAAGAATCCCGTAGAGGACGTACAAAGCATTTAATGCAAGTCCATTCTTGAAAACTTCTTGCCCCTACTTTTGTGAACAGTTTTGTCAAATGTTCACAACTTTTACCAACTCGTACTTTGGGTCAGGCTTTAAGTCAAACACCATTTTTTTTAACATCAGAATTTTATTAAAACACTAGCAAGAAGCTAGAAAAGATTACAAGATAATAAAATTAGGGTTTTGTAACCAAGTGACCCAATTAACATTACACTTAGATCGACTAGAGCACCACGTATAAGAAAATTGAACTACATCATCGAATAAGAGAGCACGTCTTGGTTGAGAATTCCCAAAGAGCAATTGATTTCTGAAGCGTCAAATTAACCACCACATCACGTAACAAATACCTTCAAGGAACACCTTCAATTGCTTATGTAAACGAATATTGACAATCCAGATGAGCCACTCGTTATAGGAGTCAAACACCATATTGTCCCGCCATAACGCTTTATTGACTTATCCCGCCTAAACCTCACTCAGAGAAGCTAAGTTCAGCTCACTCTTCTTCAAAGGGTAATAAGATGGACAGAATATTGCCACCTCTGACTCTCCTTAGAACCACATCGTATTCCTTCTACATACCAGCTGATATCCATCCCAGCTGACGAGTATGTCTTCAAGTAATCTTCGACTCCCTTGACGATGTCTTTGACTTGAATACGTCTGAGGTTGCTCGCTGAGGCTTTGCACTCAGCGAGTCATTCAATACCCGTTGATACCAGTCAACGGGTCTTTCACTACTTAGCCTAATTTCTGTTTAAATCTAGGCAATGATCATTGGGTTTTGAATTGACCCAACAATTTAAGTGAGTTGAGATTAAATGAAAAAAATAATTAAAATAAAAATAATGAGAAATAACCATAATCGCATATTTTACATACATTTATAAAAATATATGTATGTCTCTTTAAAATTATTCCTCTTATTTAAAATATGTAGCTAAAATTTATTCTTTTCATTTTAGTAAAATCGTAATACATTTAGCAAAAAAATAACACCCCTAAATATACTAGTCATTAGAACATAACACTCCTAGAGTCCTAGAGGCTCCTTTTGCTAAAAATTATTCTTTTAAAACCTCAAAGTTTAGATGGTTCTTTAAGTTTTAGTTAAAGTATTATGTTATTTAGTTTGGATAATAATTCTTTCATGTTTATTTTGAACATGATGAGTCATGTTGAATTTTTGGTGAGAGTGAAAAGAAAAACAATCATTATTGCAAGACTTTTATTTTATTTTAATTTAAATGCACACTCATAACAATTAAAATATTGCTTATCATATTCAAAATAAACATGAGAAAATCTTAATCTTATTATTTTGTAAGTATTTGTTAATGCACTTCTAAATTATGTTAATTTGTACTAAAAAAAATTATTTCACTTTCCAAGTATAATAATACCAAAGTTTACAGCTATAAATTTTTTAGTTAAAGTCTTATGTTATTATTTTGTACGTACTTATTAATGCTCTTATAAATTTCTTTTTTTCAAAACCCTTCAAGTTAATTTGTATTAAAAATATTTATCTTACTTTTCGAGTATAATAATACCAAAGTTTACAACTATAATTTTTTATAATTTAACACTTGACAATAATAACAGTGAAGAACAATATCTATATCTATACTATTATATAAAGCATTTACAATGTGGGTCCCATCAAAAATTAAGATAAGGAGGTGCAATCTTGACCATCCATCTTATTTTAGATTATCACATCATAGAGTGACATGTGTCACTTCTTAATTAAAATATCACTTTTATTTTCAATTTGACATATCTTTTTATCTATTTAATTTTTTTATGATCTAATTTCACCGTATTTTCTAAAATTCCGTGATTTTTAATTCAACATCCATTTTAATATATTTTTATAAATTTTTAGCTTTTCACATTTTTAGTGGGTTTATTTTGAAATTTTAACAACTTTAACTTTAATTTGAATACAAACTTAATTCGTAAAAGATATATATACTTTTGGAGACAATGTTTGATGGGCAAGAGAGATGAGTCTTTATACAAGCGAGAATGATGTTAATATGATGTTGCGAGAAAGCTACGAAAATCCAAACAAATGAATTCTCTAAACGGGTAGGGAATTGCGGAGCGAATTGGGTTAGCAATTTTTATCGCCGCCGCTATGCGCGGGTATCCAACTAGTATTATGCAACACATCCTTTATTTAGGGCTTTTTTAACAAAAAAATAAATTGACATTATTAATGGATGCTTATAATCGGTATATCAAAGTTGGTTCTAAGCTAAACTAAAATGCAACAAATAATTCGTATTAAAAAAATAAAAATGCAACAGATATATTATACTCTTACACATTTGACATTTGAAACGACGTAGTATTTGACCCAAGTGCACTATTCATCTTAAGCACTGTAGCTACAGTGCTACAGTGCTGGGCCAAAAAAGCCCAAAAAATTTAGCCTAAAAATTTGGGCCGGCCCAATTAGTTTTTTTTTTTTTAAATTTGTTGGCACAAAATAAGGAGGAAAAAAATGTTACAAAAGTACCGACGCATTCAGATAAAAAAATATCCGCGGTAACATTATCAGTTTTTTTTTTTTTTTTTTTTTTAATTTGTTGGCACAAAATAGGGAGGAAAAAAATGTTACAAAAGTACCGTTTTTGACCCCAATTCACTATTCATTTTAAGCACTGTAGCTACAGTGCTGGGCCAAAAAAAACCCAAAAAATTTAGCCCAAAAATTTGGGCCGGCCCAATTAGTTTTTTTTAAATTTGTTGGCACAAAATAGGGAGGAAAAAAATGTTACAAAAGTACCGACACATTCAGATAAAAAAATATCCGCGGTAACATTATTAGTTTTTTTTTTTTTTAATTTGTTGGCACAAAATAGGGAGGAAAAAAATGTTACAAAAGTACCGACGCATTCAGATAAAAAAATATCCGCGGTAACATTTCCGAATTGACTTAAACAGGCCCAAAATTTGACATTTGAAACGATATAGTATTTGACCCAAGTGCACTATTCATCTTAAGCACTGTAGCTACAGTGCTGGGCCAAAAAAGCCCAAAAAATTTAGCCCAAAAATTTGGGCCGGCCAAATTAGTTTTTTTTTAAAAATTTGTTGGCACAAAATAGGGAGGAAAAAAATGTTACGAAAGTACCGACGCATTCAGATAAAAAAATATCCGCGGTAACATTATCAGTTTTTTTTTTTTTTTTAATTTGTTGGCACAAAATAGGGAGGAAAAAAATGTTACAAAAGTACCGTTTTTCACCCCAATTCACTATTCATTTTAAGCACCGTTGCTACAGTGCTACAGTGCTGGGCCAAAAAAAACCCAAAAAATTTAGCCAAAAAATTTGGGCCGGCCCAATTAGTTTTTTTTTTAAATTTGTTGGCACAAAATAGGGAGGAAAAAAATGTTACAAAAGTACCGACACATTCAGATAAAAAAATATCCGCGGTAACATTATTTGTTTTTTTTTTTTAATTTGTTGGCACAAAATAGGGAGGAAAAAAATGTTACAAAAGTACCGACGCATTCAGATAAAAAAATATATGCGGTAACATTTCTGAATTGACTTAAACAGGCCTAAAAATTTGGGCCGGCCCAATTATAAAAAAAATACCCGCGGTAACATTTCCGAATTGACTATACTGAAAAAGTAAACCCGCACTATTAAATATGAGACCGACAATATAACTTAGTAAAAAAATTAAAGGAAAAAAAAAAAGTAATGACAGCATCAACGCTTCCGAAAAAAATTAGCGCCCCCGCAGTAACGTGCACAAAAAAATAAACTTACACTATTAAACATAAAAAAATGCGCGAAAAAACAAATAAAAATAAATAAATAACACATTTCACAAGTAAAACTACGTCGTTTTGGCTCTGCTACAGTGCTTAAAATGAACAGTGCTGCAGTAGCGCTACAGTACCCCGGCCCAATTGGCTCGGTTACTATTCATCGGCCAAAAAAAAAACTTTATTTTCCCCCTCCTCTTTTTTGTTAAAAAATAAGAAGAAAAAAAATTACAAGAAATACTCTCATCTTTAACTATTTACGACTTTCTATCGGCCTGGGAAAAAAAAACGCGCGATTGTCATTTTATATAAGAACAAAAACAAACTATTAAACATGAGACCGAAAAAATAAACAAAAAAAAATTAATGCCTCACAACAACGCGTGAAAAATTAACGCCCGCAGCAACGCGCGGTTAATCTTGCTTGTTGTTTTCATTGTATATGTTTTTATTATTTATTTTGGAACGCCCTTAATTTGGGCTTCGCTAGACCTAGACGCTTAAAACGACTACACAAATTCGAGATTTGACTCTAAACGAACAAGAATAATATAAAATTCGCTCAACCATAACAAGGATGTGGGTGACTTCATTTTTTTTAACGGCGAATTTATTAATGAGCCTAGCAAGACGCTAAAGCTTAAAAAGAAGCAATTACAATAAAGCTGTCATATGGCTTTTAAGCCATCCTATCCAAACAATATTTCTCCTAGCTCTAGCATTACACCAAACATAAGAATGACACACAACAAGATCAAATAACGCCTCTTTTGATGGGACTTCCGAAGAGAAGATCAGCTTATTTCGATAGTTCCAAATGAACCACCATAACACGAACATCGTAGCTTCCAAATATTCTTTCACCTCAATCCTTAACCTCAAGCAATCTAGCTAATTTTCCCATCCATGGTACGAATGAAAACCTTATCCGGCAGCTCCCACCATTTAAAGAACCTGGAAATCATGGTAGACGCCAACGAACAAGAAAAGAACAAATGATCAAAAGTTTCGTTTCCTACACGACAAACCGGGCATTCCATAGTTGACACTTCCATCCCCCTCAAAGACATATTAAATCTAGTCGGGAGCTTATTCAAAGCAACCCGCCAAGCCAAAATATTAACTTTGATTGGAATTAGATTTAACCATTTTGTAGGCGACCCATCAAGAACACATATCCCGTCATCTATGAATCTCCTAGCCGAAGAAACCGTGAAAACCCCTTCTCCATTCAGATTCTAATACCAGCTATCTTGTTCATCAACAAGCTCTAGAGAACTTAACTTGTTGGATAAATCTTCCAACTGCATACTTTCTGCAACCCCCTGGCAATCTTCTAAAACCAAATAACAGACCATTGTTAACTTTAACACCAACTAAAACCTCTTTGTTCCCCTCTAGAGCAAATAAGCGCGGGTATTTAACTTTCAAAAAACCGTCCCCCATCCAGTTCTCAGACCAGAATAAAGTATCATTTCCATTACCCACATTCTTATGCATACACGAAAATAAATTAACTCCTCTTCCTTTAAGTTGAGATAGGCCGTGAACACAATCAAGCCAAACAGAATACTTCCCCAAGGGAATATCCCGATCCAGGTTACCACAAGGGCCATGGATAGCCTTAATAACCGACACCCACAAAGCTTCAGGAAGCGCCTTGAACCTCCATATCCATTTAAATAGCAAAGCCCGATTCATAGCAAAAAACTGTACAAACCTAAACCTCCAACTTCTTTACTAGCTACAACCCTATCCCAACTAAACCAGGAAGCCTTTCGACCACCAGGATCCACACCTCGCAAAAAATTACTTCTAAACGATTCAAGTCGTTTAAGCACACCAATAGAGACTTTGAAAAGCAAAAAATAATACAAAGGAATAGAACGTAAAACCGCTTTGGTAAGGGTAAATCTACCACCGATAGAAATAGTCTTCGCCTTCCATTTAGAAAGTCTCGCCACCACTTTATCAATAATCAAATCCCAGGATTGGATCCGGGTCATTTTGTTGCCCACCATTACCCCTAGATATTTAAAAGGGGTTTTGGAGGCTTCACATCCAAACACGTTCGCGCCTCTAGTAACCTCAGCATGCGTCACACCTCCAACACCCATAATACTACATTTTTGAATATTAATCCGAAGACCCGAAGCAAGATAGAAACATTGCAAAATACTTACAAGATGGCGCAAATTCTCTTCTTTCCATTCTCCTATAAAAACCGCATCGTCTGCATAAAAGAGATGAGATATATGTATCGACTCAAAGGAACCTACATGAATTCCTTTAAAGAATCCTCCTTCCATAGCACGAACAAAAGAGATACGTAACGATTCCATAACCAACAAAAATAAGAAAGGAGAGAGCAGATCCCCTTGGCGTAAACCTTTCTGAAAATTAAATTCCTGAGTTGGACTTCCATTAACAAGAATTGAAGCGGTAGAAGAGACAAGACCCTTTTATCCAGCCCCTCCAAGTATCACCAAAACCAAACCGAGATAGGATCATATCAAAAGAGTCCCACCGTACCGAATCATAAGCTTTTTGGAAATCAACTTTAAAAATCATAGTCTTTCTCTTTTTATGATTACACCATTCTATTACCTCACTAAGAATCATGGGACCGTTAAGAATTTGACGACCACGAATAAAGACGGATTGCTCTTTACTAACCAAACTATCAATGACCAAACTCAATCTATTCGCAAGAATCTTACCCATAATCTTATATTGACATCCTATAAGACTGATGGGACGAAAATCCTTCACGAATTTGGCATCATTAACTTTAGGAATCAAGGCTATAAAAGGATATGTTGCACCCTTTAGGAAACGACCCAGAACGAAAAAAACATCTCGCTGCCCGACACACGTCACCACCAATCACTTCCCAAAACTTCTTTATGAACTCAAAAGTGAAACCATCTGGCCCCGGGGATTTGTCGCTACCACAATCCCACACTGCTTTTTTATCTCCACATCAGTGACCTCTTCTTCTAACATAACCTGTTGTTGTTGGTTTAACGAAACAGGAAACGCCACATCATTAAGAAAACAAATCGGGGAGCTCGAACCACTAGAAAAACTATTTGCAAAGTGCTGGAAAAATTCTTGCTTGACCTTGGAAGGATCCATAATCCACTCTCCATCGACCGAAACACCTCTAATAGCCATTTGATGCTTTTTTTTGTTAATAATGCCATGAAAATACTTTGAATTTTCGTCGCCTTCTATAGCCCATTTCACCTTAGCCTTTTGAACCAAATCTTTTTCCATCAAAGATTCTAAATCTCGCAATTCCTTCTAGAGATCCCTTCTAGAATTCAACAAATCTTCTTGACCACCATCCTGATCAATTAGTTTATCAATAGATTGCAAGTTCTCATGAATTTCTTTCCTTTTGTCATTGGCTTGAACTCTATATTGATGAACCCAAATCTTTATCTTCTTTTTCAATATTTGGAATTTCTTCTTCAAATATGACATCTCATTTAGATCCACAACTACATCATTATGCCAAGAATCCTTCACCACCTGATCAAAACCTTCAATAGAAAACCACGAATGAAAAGTCTTAAAAGGGATAGGCCCATAATCCACATCACATTCTCTAAGAAAAATTAGCCTATGATCGGATAGATGCCTTGCTAGAATAAGGCCCGACAAGGCTGGAAATTGGCATAAGAGACCATCCGACACAAAAAATCTATCCAGCTTACTCATCTTCGAAACATCTCTAACATCCCACGTAAAAGAAAAGCCACCAAAAGGAATATCTCTCAAATTCGAAGACTCTATAAACGAGTTAAACAACATTGCCCCTTTCTTATTAAAAACTGAACCATGTCTTTCTGAAGTATACAACCTCATTAAAATCTCCCATAAGAATTACCTCTCCTTGCCATCTGACTAAAACCCCATGCAAGTAATTCCAAAGCATTCTTTTTTCTGATAACTCTTGAGGAGCATAAACACCGATCATTAAAAGATTAGAGCCTGTCACCTTCCAAACTCCCTCAATTAAAACAAAATAATCCGAAACAGAAACATTAGTTTTAGTAAAAACAGAACGATCCCAAACACAAAGAATCCCACCCGAATTACCTACTGAAGAGCTATATCGATAATCAAAATCCATGTTACCCCAAACAGAACGGACAACCATATCATCCATCTCCTCCATTTTAGTCTCCTGTAAAGAAAGAAAACTGATTTTATTTTTACAACAAAGCTCCTTAACCCAATCTTTTTTCGCCTTAGGTCCAAGACCTTGAATATTCAATGATAAGACATTCATTGATAACATGTCCCATCTCCTTGCCTTGAAATTAACTTCTCAATATCATTAACACACCCATCCATAGAGAATCCCATAGCTTGTCCAATCTCTACAAATTAATTCATTTGATCAAGTAAAGATGAAGCAAACCTAGGACACTTTCCCCTTGGCATCGATGAATCTTTATCACTTCCTCCACCTGCTTTGACAGAACTCATGTTACATTCAGATATTTGCTCCTTCTCCACCGGTCTACTTTCCTGTAATGGCACTTTACTATTTGCCGACCATCTTCTTTACCACTTACAATATTTTCTTCAGCTATAACTTTAGAAAATCCAGGAGGTTTAGATAAATCATCACTTACCAAAGGTTCACCTTCTTTATTTTTATCCTCTTGGTTCAATAAATTTTAAATACCAAAAGGATCCTCTAACTCCTCCTCTCCAGCATCACCATTATTATTATTATTCACATCCCTCTTACCCTATCGTCCACTAGTTACATTTCCTTTTACTCATGAGCAAATGTCTGTAAATGGTGTTGACTTTTCACTTTCTTCATTCCCACTATCCGAGCTTGTTTCAGATTCCTGCTCCATGAACTCAGGATTCCACCCTATGATTTTACGAGCTCTTATCACCGACACCTTGCCTTTGATAATAATTTGAAGGATTCCATAATAAAGTCTACTATTTTTGTCACCACACACAACCTTTTGCGCCATAAATTACTATCATCAGGATCTTCTGTGAATAACAGTTCACCCCACCTTTTAGCAATCTTTGTGAAAGTTTTATTAGTACATGCGACTGATGGAATTCCTTCAACATCAACCCACAACACACGTTCCTCCACCCTAAATTCATTCGTCCATGGTTGATCATCAGAAAACCAGTTCTTTATACCTTCATGACTTTGAAAGTTATCACGTGCATGAATGTCATTAAATTATAAACACACCAAAAAACCTCCAAGATACCTTATTATAACATTCTCAAAACCTTCATCATTAAAGATAATACGAAGATTTGGCAAGGAATCAAACATCTTAACCTTACCCACCAAAGTGAGTTTAGAATTCTTATCCAACAAAAAATCATCATCAATAACCATGGCCGGTTTATCCTCCATATTCTTTTCAATAGTATGTGGACGAGCCTCATTTGAAACTGCTGCAGCAAAAGACCTTGAAAAACTAGATGTAGCAGGGACATTAACCCTAACATGTTGCTTCTGTTCCACATCCTTAACCCCTCCATTTATTGAACCCCTTTGAAACCTAGCTAAATTAAATCGTAACTTAAACTTCCCAATCCATATCGTATTAAGGTTCCCAACTAATACATTAATATTGCTCACTTTAATAAAACGAACAAACGCGAATTTTTTCCTTCCTTGGAAACCCTAGCAGGAATAAATGAATCAACAACCTTACCGTACTGTTCACAAATGTCCCAAAGTTGTTTCGCCGACGTGCCCAATGGAAAATTCGTGACGAATATCGAATGAGACACCTGTGTTGCCCTACCTTCTGACTCAAATCTCCTCATCACTCAATCAAAAGAGACCAAACCCTAAAAAAAGAATCCAAACGAACAAACCCTAAAAAATCAAAAAACGACCCCTATGGTTCCAAAGCATTCATCCTGTAAGAAACTTCGTTATGAGATCGATCACAAAGTGAAACTACTCGAATAATAGAGCCTTAGCAGGATTATGACAGATGAAAGGTAGTATATCGAATAAGATTTTAGGGTTTATAATGTTTATCGAATGACAAACAACCGTGCGTGATTTTTTTTCGCTAACAATATACGTTCCAAAATATATTAAGGATAGAGATCCTCTTATGTTCAATTTGAACATGAGAGGGTAAAGTTGAGTTTATGTGAGTGAAGAAATAAATAAATAATGTATTGTGGGACATCAATTTTATAAAATGATAAACGTTACACTCACACAAAGTCAACTTTACCTTCTCATGTTCAAATTGAACATGAGAGGATCCCTATCCTTTTATTAATTAGAATACAAAATAAACATTTATTTTGAGCATTTTAAAATATTATTATGAACACATAGTATAGAACGAAACAAGTATTATTTTGGAGTAGCATTCTCATTAAGGGTGAAACACTTTACTTCCTTTTTACTTTACTTTTTTTTATTAAAAAAAACTCGAGAATACAACGTTAGTGAAGAAGTTATCAATATATATATCATTTCCCCTTTTCAATTAGCGTGTAGATACATAAAAATTTTAAAGTTTGAGAAGTTATTAGTGCAAAATTTTAAAGTTTGAGAAGTTATTAGTGCGTTTAGTTGAATAAAATTTTCTTTAATTTTATATTTCAGAATTTTAAAAAACGAACAAGGGTTTTATTCCCTTTAAAGGTTGTTGTATAAAATTAGAGAATACGTTTAGATGATAATTTTCAGAATATTAAAAAAATGCAAGAGGATGTAAAATAATGGAAGAAAAAATATAGGAAAGAGTTAATAGCTCTTATTATCATTCTTTCAAAAAAATTCAAAAAATATGTCAGTAAATAGATTTTTAGTATTTTCAGTTTCAGTGAAAAATTTTCAGGCAAAATGAAGTCACAACTACACCCTATATTTCCTCATGCTATTTTTTTCATTATTATTCCTGATACTTTTTGCTTAAAAGAATTTTTTCCTTTGGCAACAATTTGAGAAGTAAAAAAATATTTTTTTTCAGAATGTTTCTTTAAGACATGTGTTTTAATTCTATATTTATAACAAGCTGGATTGCCCGCGCGTTGCTGCGTGGCGTTAATTTTTCACGCGTTGTTGCGTGGCATTATTTTTTTTATTATTTTTTTTGGATTTTGTGCGGATTTATTTTTTCGGTCTCATGTTTAATAGTTTTTTTTTTTATTTTATCGCTTAGTGTTGTGGCCTTTGTTTAAGTTTTTTTTTTTTTTTGTATAGGGGGTTTTTTTTTTTTAATTAATTGCTTTGAGATTATGTGTGTTTTAAATGCATAAATCGCGGGTTACTGCCTGACTTTTGTTTTATTTGGTATTTTGTGTTGAGTTTAATTTTTTCGGTGTCATGTTTACTAATGCGGGTTATTTCTTTCGGTTATCATGTTCAATAGATTTTTTTTTTTTTTCCTTATTAAGTTTATGTCCGCGTGTTTTTTTTTCGAATTGATTTTTTTTACCGTCTCATGTTTATAGTTTGTTTTTTTATACGGCTATGACACCGTTTAATGCATAAGAGTTGTACGTTAGTGACCCTGTCGATTATTTTAAAGTTATTTGTATCGAAGATGTTCTCCGCACAGTATTTTTTTATTCTGAATAAACGTATTTGTGTTAATATATTTCCACCTAATTTGTAACTAATGAAAAATTTTAAAAAAATAATAATAAATAAATATTGGCCGGCCCAAAGTGGGAGCCCAAATGAGCCGGATGTAACCCACTGTCAAAACGACAGTGTTTTACACCGGTAATATATATAATCTAATACTCATGGTAGATATTTTAATTAGCCTTGCAGTGAGATTTTGACTCTATGGCTCCTATGTATTTAAAATCGATACGTTTAATGTACTAGTATATCTCAAGTTTGAATTATTAAAGTGGTTATGCCAAACCTCTCTATTCACTTTATGACCTTAAGTTGTGTGACGGTGTATTTAAATTTCGTTAATAATAATAACAAGGTTTTTGGCCCGCGCTTCGCTGCGGAGCGCGATTTTTTTTTATTTAGTGTTTTAATTGTGGCAGATGGATGTGGTTGTTTGGTACCTATGTTAGAAGTTAGTAAGTCTGCTGAGCTAATAAAGTGTAGATTAGTGTATAGACTAAATGAAAACTTGCAATTTAAGTGGAGACATAATAGTCACTGTGTCCAGCTCGTTTTAACAAAAACCATTTATCAAAAGGAAGAAACCAACTGGAGCTGCGAGCTTCTTTGTACATCAGAAGTTCTTGCAATTCAAGTGGAGACATAACATTCATTGTCCAGTTGGTTTGATCAAAAACCATTTGCCAAAAGGAAGAAACCAACTAAAGCTTCTACATCAGAAGTTTTGGGCATTTAGTGCCTGGTTGGATTAAGCAAAGCCTATTTGCCAAAATGAAGAAGCCTGCTAACCTTTATCTTCTCAACACATGCCGAGATCCTCTGTTCCATTTTCTTCTTTTTGACAGCCCAGTTATAATCAGCAACAACTTCTCTCTTTTGGAAATCTGCAATCCATTTTTCAGACGTAGTACAGTTAGGCGATGCTAGTGAAGTACTAAGTGCAGAAGTATAAAAACATTCTTCTTATACCAACCACCATCATAACTACATTCAGATCTGAAATGCCTCACACGTATAATCAAATTTCAAAACCTCGTCAATTATATAGAATATTTTTAAGAAATAGGGGTGTCTAAGCAGCAAAAGAGGGACAATGTACTCCCTACAAAAAGTATAGGTTTAAAGTGATAGTTCTCACTATGCGTTACATTATCTTCCAGTACATTGGGATTCTTTGGCACCACCATTTGCCTTTCACTCAGAGGAGAACTTGGTAAATGAGTTTGAACATGCCGACTTCCTTGGATGTCAGGCATAGCAAAAAGGCCTGGATGTACTGCAGTGTTAGTAGTATCTGGATGTGCTACTTTTGTTGCAGATGTTTGTGGTTCTTTAGCTTCAGAGGTTTGCATCTCTGCCTCAACTTTCTTTGGAATTATGTTATTCGTCACCTCATCTCCATGTTAAAGAGGGCCATGTGGTGGATCAAGTTTCTCACCTTCTTTTACCAAGATGTTGTTCACTTGGTTGAACAACCATATGCTGCATCATATCTGAGAGAAGAAATGTCGTGTGACGTTTGTGTCAAATACTAATAGGTGAATTTGTTTGAAACTGGAAGCATTTAAAACATTTAATTTAAATGTTGTAGGTTTCATCAACCTGAAAATCAGATTATGAAAAGAAATTAGCAAAGATGGTTACCTCTGTCATTCATACAGTTTGATTGAAGAGTATTGGTATTCATATTCCGGTAGCCAGTCACAATCTGTCGATACCGTTAACTAAAAATCTATGTGTCCCAATAAGTTC
>BQNB010161144.1:0-14714 GCA_026074375.1 Tanacetum coccineum
TTAATTTAAACTAAACTAAACAAACTGTACAGGAGATCGATACGCCGTATCCATAAACTGGAATACACCATATTGAGAACCCTGTAAAAAGTATCTAAATACGGGTCAGTCTGTTAAATACCCCATATCATGTGCATGAATACGCCGTATTGACAGAACTGACAATATTGTTTTTAAAGTGCAATAACATTCCGGGTTGTCTCCAGGGAAGCACTTTTGTTTACAGCGAAGTCTTTAAGTTAGACTTTTCTTCAGCTTCTCTTCACCGTTATTTGGTGCGCGTCATCTTCCATCCGTTGTCCTTTTTCTGAAAAATATCTTGGTAGATTTTGGACATATTATCTTCGTTTCTCTCTCAAATATCATATTCACATCTTCTTATAACAATATATTCTTCATTGGGTCCAAGCGAGTACTGAATAGCCTCAAACTTTTCTGTTTTACACATTTTTTTGTTAGGTTGCTCATCAATGGATTTCGATGTATTGCAATACTTGCGCTTCGTCTGACTTTGTTCATCTTCCTTTTTGGTGTCGTACTTTCCATGTGTTATCAGGTAAGGCTTGAAGAACGAGTCAGCAGTAGTATTGTTATTACTCAAGATTCTATCATTCATTTGTCTCTTATTCCAACTCCCATTCATCAAAGCATGGAACAATACCTTTTTAGTTCTTCCATCTATATGTTTATCAAATGATGAATTTATTCGCGATATGAATTCAAGTGGATCTATCCCCCAGTTATCTCCTTCGTCCAACATTTCTTCTTCTCCATCGTACGATTGAGGATAAAATTTACAGAAAAATTTCTCAACAAGTTCTTCCCAAACGGTATTTTTCCTTCCCCCTCGTTTATCCACCATTGTTTTGCGTCATCAGCTAGTGAGAGAGGAAAGACTATCATTCGTAGTTGATGGGAATCCACACCAGGAATGTAGATTAAATCAATCATTTCAATCACTTTAGCAATGTGGTCCATCACGTCTTTGTCAATCCATCCGTGGTATGCATTCTTATGTAGTTCCACCAAAAATTCTTTGATGAGTTCAATGATTATATCGTTACTGGTGATAGAAAGATTTGATTCAGTCTGAGCTTTTTCCATGTATTTTTTTTGAAATTAGTTATGTCATGACTTCTTATGGTTTCTTATTCAGTCTACTAGCTCTGATAAGTATTCCCTGTAACACAGGTAAAAATATCAGCAGGATTTGCTTTGAAATTTTTTTAGCACGGAAATCAAATATTAAAACTAAGATTATGATTTTGTTCCAGATGATCGATACGCCGTATTCATTACGCCGTATTCATAGAAATGAATAAGCGTATTTAATCAATTGAATGAATACGCTGTTTTGGGACAGAAAGTTGGGATACGCCATATCACCGGTTGTGGATACGCCGTATCGAGTTATCTACATTATAGTGTATTACAAAAACAATTTAAATTTAACACACAAACTATTCAAGGCAAACAATTAAATCTATACAAATATATACAAAATATACCTGAATTATACAAGTATATACACTAATCTATTTAACAAAATCCTAAGGGTTAGTTTTTAATCTAATGTTAAAATCCAAAAAATAAATAAAAAATCTAGATAATTTTCACTCCACGACAAGGCGCCATAAACTTGATGTGTCGTTGTGTGTGTCGTGTTAGCCTCAAAGTTTGAGTCGAACAATGAAATAGTCTTGTTCATTAAGTATTTATGTCTCGGTCATTTCATTTATTATACGTTGTAATAGGCTTAGACGGGGCGTAAACGGTCGCTCTTTTTGTATATCTAATCGGCTAACGTCGTATCAGGTGAAAGACTCAAGTTAATCCCAAGCCCGGCCCATTGAACACCAAGGCATGAAAGCCTTCTTGGTTTTTAACTTTAATACCCTCTCCAAGGATGGAGAGGGTGTTGATTCATTTGTAATTTTTTCCATTTTGCAAGTTAATCATCCAACTATAGTTTCTCTCTCTATTTTCTCTCTCTAAATTTCACTTCAATTCTTCCATTTTATCTATTTTATTTTTTGTTCTCCGTGGTAAAGTGAAGGTGATTTTAGGTTAACCGGACATTTGGTATCACTCGCATCGGGTGTGTTTAGCGCGGTTTCGTCTGTGCGTTATTTTGTGCTTAATGGTTCGGCTTATTGAGCATATTTAAATTAACATTTGGCCTTTTTGTTTTTAACGTCATTTTTGTTTATAATTAGTTATTAGTTTCTTGCTTAAAAAATTTAACTACTTTTATTTTACACATATTTTGGGTCTTACTTGTGACGTATAAACTCATCTTGGGCATATTTATAGTGTCTTCAATATATTCTGGTTAAAATTTGGGAGGTTTTTTCTTTGGGACAAAAAAATCCTTCTACACCAAGTTTCATTGTTTTGCGTGTTTCTTTTCACGTCAAATTTTTTTCTTTGTAGCTTACTCACGTTTTTTTTGGAACTTTATCTTTAAAACCTGAGTCCTAGCTTATTGGGCCAATGGTCATGGTTTTCTATAAGAGGTTTTTGAGCGTTATTTCGAAGGCTTATTTTTGAGCTTCTTATTTTCAAAAAGAGGTGATTAGATCCAACATTTAGCAAACAAGGACGATTGTTGTTTGTTCTTCGGTAGAAGACATGAGACGAAGGGACGGTTTGTACATTCTTGGATGTTTGTGTGAAAACGTACGATGTTCAAATGCTTTCGGAAACGATCTAGTGCAAGTCTTCATTACCGATCGATTGTCATCAACCGAACTAGTCACTTCAACAAGCACGATCAAGTCCTTCACTTCATGGAATCGATTTAGTAATTTTTTAAGGACGCTTAGTGACGATCTGTTTCTTCATTTAAGCATGCGAACGTGTTCACATTATATGAGTACCGATCGTAGTTTTCATCTAGAGCCGTTCTAGTTCAAGCATTAGGTCTCCGAACTGAATCGAAAGATTTAAGCACTGAACTAGTGGAAACCTTGACACCCAAACTAGTTGATTTTAGAAGAAACCGAACTAAATAAGCAGCTCAACAAATTCTATACACGTTTAAGTTTTTTACGGTTTTACGGTTTCGTGTGTCGTTCAACGACGGGACTTATAACATATACCGTTGTGATCGTGATTCTTTTTCGATCAACGTGGCATATTTAATTCTCACCGACGATAAACGTATCACTCCGCGAGATCAAATTTACAAACGTTAGCATTTTCTAAATTTATAATAAAAATGAGCATAATGTTCAGGAGGGAAAACGTGTGTTTTACTTAATTTATAATTCGAATTCTTACACTTTTAAGCCCTCAACTTCTAAAAATAACAATATTCATATTTAACATTTAGATTTTAATTAGTTTACTATTAACCCTTTGTTTTTTAATCAAGATTAAATATAACCTTTTACTTTCAAACTTTTTCATTTTTTTTCACTTTTAAACATTTAATTTTTGTTATTTTTTAGTTTTACATTCTAGTTTTAAAAATTTTCAATTTTAGCCCTTTCGTTGTAAGAAATTTCCCTGTTCATCGTTTTTGCTCAACAAATCGTTAACGAAAGTTCAAGTTCTTCAACGATTTCAACAACAATTAATCATTGTTTTACGGTTTCTTCTTGATTTTGTAAAATCCCGCGAAAGATACGATTCTTTTCTCGGTTTTAATCAAAGATTTGTAAAATCCCGTGAACGTTAATTGATTTCAATCCACAACAACAATCACTTTACCTGCTTAAGATCCTACAAATCATTTTCACTTCACAATTCACGGTAAAATGGAAACGAAAGATACTTTATCTTCGTGTTCGTATTCAGATGAACAAGACATGCAACAAATGCTAAAACAAGCAAAGATCTTGAAAGTTAGTAGCCTTCAAAGGTTCTAGTGTACTAAATCAAAATTTCAACAGGAACCTTGACAATGGCATCACTAAAAGTGAATTTGAACGTGCATTTAGTCATATTTTTGGTGAAGATGTTGACACATTCACAAGAACGTTCTCTCAGAACATGGATACACTGGAACAACAACTTACCAAAGAAACTATTCTTGAGTCCAACTGCCAGAATGCCTTTAGAGTGCTCAAGACACAATTTGAGAAATTTTTTAGCTCCGTGCTAATAAAGCCTTCAAGTTTAGATGGTATGTATGCAAGAAAGGACTTTCACGCATATACTAGCATGGAACCTCAACTCTTCAAAGAAACAATACTCAAAAACTTTGATTTCATTGAAGATTATCATTGTCAAAACACTCCATTCATGCACAACGATTCAGGAAAAGGTTGGAATGACCAAAAAAGTTGCAGTTTCAAGAATGCAACAGTTAAAGAAGTTAAAGCATTGGATTCTATTTCAGAAGCAAAGAAAAAAGAAGTTGCATGGTATTCTTTTTGAAAACTTCATTCACACCTCATGCATCTTTCACAAAGACAACTTAAAAGGAAAACTCTGATTCGAGTTTGGATTCAAACGTGCATATGCAACACTCTTTGGTCTAAGATGTTGAAAACTTTTATAGGCACAATGTCCTAAACGTGGACTCAATTAGAAAAGCAACTTTGACAAAGAAGAATTTCAAAGTGATTGAATCCATAGCTTTCTTTTTAAAGTAACCGAGTCACAGTTTCAGATGTTCATCAAGTCAGGATGTATTGGATGATGAATTTGGTAGTAAAGACACGCAACTTCTTTCTTACAATACAATTCAACTCGCCTGATTTTCCAGAATTCGTGGACACATGATCCAAACACATGGAAATCTGGTTTTTTTATGTTAAGATAGTCGATTGATGAAAGAGCACATCATAAACGAGAGTATGACAGCAGGGTGAATGAAAAACAGATGCAAACAATAGAGGAAAAGGTTGATACGAGTAAAGCATTGGATGCTAGTTTGGTTGACACAGAAACTATTGGGACAGAATCAAAAGAGCAGGATAAAGCAGCAGATCATGGATGATCGCACATGTGATTGTTGCAGATATCAGCCCTATATGATGAAGAGCCAATGGAATGAGGGTAAAGACCAACTGCTAAATCAATGTCTTTGACTTATAAGACAACGACATATGAGCAAACCCGAATCACTAATGAGTGGTGGTTGACCAGATGCTGAAATTGTTATGGACACATGTCCTTTGCCTGCTACATTAACAGATAACCAGACAACTGAACTCTCAAATCAATCTCTTGAATCTGAAAATATTCGTCTCAAAAAGACAGTTGCCCAATTTCAAAAAGCTGTTTTAAGAATGACGCACATAATGGTTAATTTGAACTAATTTTCAAAATCAAGTTATTTTAAAAGAAAGTCAACAATGTCAATTTTCGAAAGTAAAAAGTAATGAAGCCAAGGTTCTAAACCTGACTTTGATGTATTTAAAAAATAAAACTCGAAATTGGAATACATTAAAATGGTAAGTTACTTAAGGGAAAAATAAGACTTTGAAAAAGCATTACAAAGAACTGTATGATTCTATCAGACCAAGAGATGCTAGGGAACAGACACACAACTCTTTGATTGCAAAAAATGATGACTGAAACTCAACTTCAGGAAAAAGGATTTGCAATTGCCAGAATTAAAAAATGTGTTAGGCACATTACAGGGAAATAGTGTGAATACTAAAGTTTGCAAAATCGTCTTCTTAGGGAAAACCGGCTTTCAACCACGTAGAAACCAATTCAGTTGTTAGATCAACTGACTGCGTTTAAGTTGAACGACATAGAATTCAAAGCAACGGTTTGGCCTCCCAAGTTGATGTCACTAACGATTTGTCAAAACCGGTCACTACACCTATTATGTTGCCTAAGGACAAGGTGATCCCTGTTGCAAAACATATCACATGATTGCACCTGGTCTCTAGGTATAGCTCATATGACATGGGTTCGTAATCACTACTGAGGAAGCTAAGAAAAAGATACATGAACAGATGTTGGTAATTCAGAAGCTAGTGTGATGCCTTTCTGCTAGATCACAAAGCAACTGCAAATTGGTAGCAAACCTAAAACCTAGATTCAATAACAAAAGTCTAAGGAATTGGCCTGCATTAGGTAGAGTTGCGTCACGACAAAGACTATGCCAATAGCAGAAACACTCGAGGAATTCTTGGAAGTTTTTCTGACTCCAAACATTTTGTTTGCTCAACATGTCAGAAATGTGTCTTTAATGCCAATCATGATTCTTGTGTAACAAAATTCCTGAATGAAGTCAACTCACGTGCTAAGGTTTCATCCAATAAGACAACAAAAAGATACATACCCGTATAGAGCAAACAAGCTTTTGCTAAGAATACCTGAAAGACAGATACCAAAAAAGACACAGGTCTTACCATAAAAGACTTTCGTTGTCATGAGTGAAAACATGACTCCTAGATCTTGTCTTAGGTGGAAACCGACGGGTAAACTTTTCAAGACAGTTGGTCTTAAGTGGATTCCTACTAGAAAGATATTCACCTCCAGCACAACCAAGGTTGACAGTGATCCCACAAATGGTTCAGATGAAGATATCACTAACCAATATGAATGCGAACAAACTCTTGATGTCAGTGTTGGTACTATTAACTTAAGTGCAGGTACATCTTTCAATCTTAAAAAGGAAGGACTCAGAGTTTGGTTGCTGAAAAGACTGATATCTCAGAAACCAGGGCTTCAAGGAATTCAAATTTGATGAAAAAGCAATGACTTCTGATCATAACAGTTCAGAACCGGAAATTTTTCGACGCCACATAAATAAACTGTCAAGTTCAACAGCTGGTTCCAAAAGTTGTTTCCTCCAGAGACAAGACAGTCTACATCTCGACCAAGAGTTGGAATTACTCATTTCTTCATCACATACATTGCTGGGTAAACCTTTGTAAATCATTTATAATAAAAAAAAAGAAAAAAATTACCTAAAATATAAAATTTCAAAAAAGAAAATACAAAATCAAAAAATCAGAAAATGTTTCAAAATACTTCTTCTCGACATGTCTCTTTGGAATCGATAAACATTTTCGGACCTAGAAATGTTCGATTAATATCGAACGGGCATGTAAAGAAGTTTGAACAGGAGTTTCAAATCTTTCTAACATGTCATTTCTAATTTTTCATTGATGGCTTATGATGCAAATATCAGTATGTAACCCTGACTTCAAATAGAGAAGCCGTATCTATAAAGAATAACTTATCCTAACATACGAGAAATTCAAACTTTTCTCGGTCTGAGCCTGTTCCTTACCTGAACATTCAAATTTTTACGCTCAAGAAAAAGGGATTAGTTTACGCAATAAGTGCCGCTTACCTTAGAGTTGGAAGAGAATGGTCTTCTAAATGATGGTTTTCTCAAAATGTTGAACACAATTTTTCAAGAAAATTTCTCACTAACGATTAATAATCTTTTCAAATAGTGTGTTCCAAACACTCATCTTTCAAGGGGAGGAGTTTTTCGAAAAACTACATCTTAATGAGTTTGGAATACATCATTCTCACGGACCATTCTTATGTATTCAAACCATTCAAAAGTCTTTATTAACAACAAGATTATAATGACAATTCAAATAGTAATGATAGATATAAAACTGTCTAAGTGTTCAACCTAAATTTTATATTCATTTTACAACTTGGTATCATTGTTTTGGTTGTCAAACATACTGTTAAAATTGAGGGGGGCAGCAAGTTTTCCCCCTCCGCGCTCCCCACCATCCACCTCGCCCTCACTTGCCCATTGCTATGTAAAGGTTTTCCCATGGTATATCAAGACAAATTTTAATCACATAGTATTTCAAAAATTTAAGTGGATAATTAGTATTTTAATAAGGGGAGAAATGTATTTTAAAATGTGATCTTGAATTAATAAGGATCATATCGACTCAATGTGTCTTGATATCTTCGGAAAAGGGTTTTATGGTCGATCTAATACCTTACAACATCTTATTTCATTACGATTAGGTTTAGGTATTTGTCCTATGATTCCAACCAGAAACGGAGGGATTCTACCCATGGACACTCTATAGTTTAGGATATAGCAAGTCCTTAGGTATGATTGGAGATGAATGAGTATAAGGGAAGAAGAATGCTGACTAAGATTGAGCTAACACTAGAACAATCACAATAAGGTGTTAGTAATGACGTCTTGGTAAGCATTGAAGGGGTTAAAGAATGAAAAAGAAATGTATGGATAAAGGGTGAAAAGAAAGAAGCCCTCCACACAACTTAGGCAGAAACCGGGTCAATACATATGCTGTCAGAATCACAATGTTGATTGATGACATTGAAGACGACATCTTCGGACCCTAGTGATGCAATGTACAATACCCTCCCTGCCTATTCGAGTTTCTCTCTAAAGGGAAACTTGTTTTTTTTTCTCATTTATCACGGAGATACACATGACCTCTATTGACTTTCTCACTCCGAGTTAGTTGATATTGAATAGGTGGCAGTCTGCTCCAGCCTCTGATTACTAAAACCAAAACGCACTAATCGAGTCTAGAGCCAAGAGATCAATAAAATAAATATCATTAGGACACATTCCATGACAAACACTTGTTGAATATCATTTTGTTCACAAGTTGTTTACAAGAGTCTACGCATTATCCTTATGATTCTGCCAGTAAATTCAGAGTGATAATCTTTTAGTATTCACAATGACGAATGGAATCCTTCCAGTTGTCATCATCAAATCAAAATGCGGGAGGTTGACTTGCGAGTTCTTTATGGAATCAAGCTTGTGTCAACTGGATATCGATTTGGTCCAGTAAATGAATTTACGTAATAATCAGAAAGATAGTAACTATCTGATTCACTCTTACTGTGTTGTCTGCTTTGAGACGTTCCGGTATGAGAACTAGCATGCATGCAAATTAATACAGCTGTGTTAGATAGATCCTACGCTTTGAGCTGGAAACCCTGTCTCAGGAGATTCTTTGAATTACCCTGATCAAGGTATAATATTTTATACTGTAAAACGGCCTAAGAAACCAGAGGTTAATTAACCAAATCCGGGCCGAATGACAAAGCCATTTCGTCTCTCGCTTTATTGCTAATGTTTTAATTCAGGGATACATTAAGATAGAGTGGTGATGCTCATTCCAGCTGGAGTCGGGATTCATTACCAATGCTCGATGCTCAAACTACAAAGACATACTATAAGCATTAAGATTTCAGAATCATGAAAAGCCAAGAATTTAAGACAAGGACTCCGACATAAACTATGATATACAGATATTCCTTCCAAGATATCAAGTCTATCAAGGGAGATTGTTAGCAAGCTTTCAAGAGTATTTGGATGCAAAGTATTTGTCGCATGTTGGTCCAAAGACACAAAGATCGCATGGTGGCAAAGACGATCAAGACGAAAGGATAAAGATTGAAAGATCTCCGGACCAAAAAGACAAGTCAAAAGACATTGACATCGGCTAAAGATCAAAGATCACAAAGCATGAAGAAACAAGCCTATAATGTAGACAGAGACAAAGTTCACAAGAGCTCAACGACAAAAGCAATCTCATTGATCTCACGAAGGTGTGTCATAATGAACTCACTTCAGGGGAGATTGTTAGCCTCAAAATATTAAGTCGAACAATGAAGTTCGTTCATTAATTATATTGTGTCTCGGTTATTAATTTGAATTATACGTTTTAATAGGCTAGACGGGGTAAACGGCTCTTTATGTAATCTAATCGGTTCAAGTTGTATCAGAAATCCCCCCCCGAAAAAGCCCAAGTATCCAAGCCTCTGGCCTCGTTAGAAAACACCAAGGCATGAAAAGCCTCTGGTTTTAACTATGATTACCCCTTCCAAGGATGGGAGAGGGTTGTTGGTTCATTTGTAATTTCTTTCCATTTTGCAAGTTAATCATAAAACTATCATTTTCTATCCTGATTTTATCTCTCTAACTTTCACTACAATTTTCCATTTTTTTATACTACATCTTTTTTTCATGTTTTCTCCATGGTGAAGTGAAGGTTGATTTTGGGTTTACCGTCAGTGTTTAGTAATGAACGTTCAAGTTTTAAATTTATATTTTCGCCGATTAACCAAAACAACATTAAGGGGCAGCAGTGTACCCGCATCGTGTGATTCAGGTGTAAGTAGGGTGTCGAACACTTGAAGCGAGGTTAAATCTCTTAATTTATTTATATCTTGGCTTATCTAATCTAAGTTAATTCGAATCTTATTCAAACCTATGCTAATTCTATGTTAGTTCTAATCCTAATTTCTAACAAGAGTAAAAGGTGGTGTTTCAGCCTAAGAGACTGGCCAGGGTTTGGTGGTGACTACAATAAATTCTAGACACTTTAACCCACGCAAGCAAATTAACAAAAGATAAAAGAGGCGTGAAGCATTATATAGAATATCTGTATTAGCCATCATTAACCGATTAGAAGTTGGTTTATTTATTCAGTGCAATGATTAATTATCTCGTAGAGGCATATGATTCTTAGACTTAGGCGGGACTTAAATCTTTGACCTTTTTTGTTAGCCTTAATGTTAGTATAGGCAAATAAGAAAGTTAGCAGGTTCTTATAAAGTCAATCGTCTTGTAATGTAATTGCTAGTCTGGTATTGATCGGGCTTCGGATGTTAATCTATATTGTCTATGATTCGGGTTCAAAGCCCAAGTTAAGCCAAGCCCGGCCCATTAAGAAAACCCAAGTGCCAAGTAATAGGCCAAGGGTATAAAAGAAACCCTCTCCACGCATGGAGAGGGTGTTGGTTACATTTGCTTCATTTATTGTATGTGTAACTCACCAAAACTCTCTCTTTTAATCTAATATTCTACCATTGTATTTCTTCTTTTCTTTTATTAAATTCAGCTTATTAAAGCTTATTTGGGTTTGCTTATCAAGTTGTGTATGGATTATTAGTGGGATAACATGTGGTATCAATCGCCAAGGGGTGTTTAGTGTTTATTTTGTGGTAATAAGCTCAAAATACAAAAAATTTCATGGCTTATTTTGATATATAAGCTCACGGCCAAAAAAAAATTTAGGGCTTATTTGGTTTGTTTAGCTTATCTCATCCTTATTCTACTTGTTCTTCATCTTCTATTGTTGCCATTTCATTTGTTGTTTTTTTGTTTTGTTCAAAAATTTTGAAAAAAACAAGAATTGTGGCTTTGTTTGTGGATAGATTCAAAAAAGACGTGTACTTTTGTGTTTAGAACAAGCTCAAGTAGCTTATCTTGAAGTCCTACAACTTAATTCATCAACTTATTGTGTTTTTTAGGCTTTTTAGAAAGTTTTTGAAAATTTTTCATACTAGAGAGTTATCTTGTGTTCTTGGTAGAGAGTTGTGTATTTGCTATAATCCAAACAGGTACAACAGGTACGAAAGCGACTCGTGTACTTGCTCGATAGTGACTTTTTTGGCATCATTCATTTTCAAAGAGTTATCGAAGTAGAGAGTTATCGAATCAGAGAGTTATCGAAAGAGAGAGTTATCGAAGCAGAGAGTTATCGAAGTAGAGAGTTATCGAAGCAGAGAGTTACCGAAGTAGAGAGTTATCAGATAGGATTATCAGAAGAAGAGAGTTAATAAGTGTAGAATACACATGATCCGTTTGTACCTAAAATTAACCAAATAATACCAAAACAGACCCAAAAATGGAAAAATATGTTTGAATATCGTGATTTGTGTTGTGCAGGTAGCAATAATCAAAATCCACAAGATTATATTTATGTTTTTTGTGTGCAGGAACGAATAGATCAGAAATCACAAGAAAACCGTCAAAAACGGGCAAGCGCAGACACGAGAATCAGAAGAGTATAAAGCCGAAGCCAGAAAAGTCAAGCCTCAGTCAAAATCAGCCAAGAAAAGTCAAAATCAGCCAAAGATGGTCAAACTAAGTCAAACACAAAAGGACAAATCCTCAAAATATTTCACTTTGGTCCCTCAACTCTCACAAAAGTCTAAAAATGTCCCCTCTTCCCTTATTGGGCCCAAGAAAGCTTAATGGGCCTCTAAAAACCTAGGAAACCCTACCCGGATCTAGTAAGCCCAAAAGCCCAATTCATAAGCCCATTACTAGCCCACTTCCCTTTTAAATAAACTACAAGGGCTAAATTTGCAATTTTCGAAAGTTATTTATAACTAGAAAATGGAAAAGAAATGAGAGGAGCTAGTATTGTCAATAGGGCAAAGATTCAACTGAATTTTACTCATTCAGTTAAAAAAAAGGGCGCCATTTTCCCGAACACTGTTCATCGTCTTCATTGATTTACCAAGGATTAAAAATGAGAGGGCAAATGAGAATTAAAGGGTTAGATGGTCAATTCATGAGCTCATTAACACTAAGGAGGGGTCATATCAGTCAAATCAAGGGTTACTTAAGCTCTCACTCAAGCTCTTGACACGTCAGCCATGAGGAAAGCATACATAGTGATGGGTTTTTGTACTAATCTACTCAGAGAAGAAACACAAGTGTGCCTCATATGGATTGCCACGTTGGCAATCCGTGTGAGGTCACTTAGTGATCCAATGGCCAAAAATAAAGATCAAAAATGAAAGAAAGATCAAGGGTGGATGATTGATGAAGGTAATGGGCTAGAAGGTTCTTTGTTCAGCTATAAATAGCCCTCAACAGTTCACACATGAAAACACATCTTTTCACCTAGTTAGTTTTTTAGCTTGTAGCTTTAGATTTAAGTTTTAGCTTAATTTCCTTTTTCCAGCTTAATTTTCCTTTTAAACATTGTAACTTTCATTTCAAGTATTGTAACCAAGTTTTTTTAATGATAATTCAGTTTTTAGATAATCTCTCATAATCTCTTTATTTTCATATCAATTGTTAAGCTAAAGCCATAAGCTACACATAAGCTCTCATGAGTCTCTAAGCTCATGATTGAGCTTAATTAACCTTAATTTTACTTAAACTACTTTAAAATCAGCTTAAAAACTATTACCTTACCTTGGACTTATTGGATTTAAGCTATGGAAGGGGGATCTAAAATGGAAGGATCCTCATGGACTATTACCCTAGCTTATTATTAAGCTAGGGAGCTTGTAGCTGCCTTAATTGGTACCTCTTGTTTAGCTAGAGGTTTAAGTAAGTTTTTCTTAAAATTCATTGCATTTTCATTATCTAGTTTAATAGTTATAATCTAGTTTACTCTTAATTGCTTATTAGTTTGCTTATTTGCTTAAGTTCTCTGCTTAATTGAGTTTTTTGTCATCTTAATGTGCTTAATAGTTAATGGTATGCATCTGTTTTTAGCTTAAGTCTCTTAGATCTTTGTTTTGCATTCTCTTATTATAAAACTCATAAAAACCAAAAAAATATATTTAGAGTAGCTCTTAATCTGTTTAATCCAGCTTAATCTGTTGTTAGATCATGTTAATTGAGGTTAGTATAAACTATTAATTAACTGGTATCATAGGTTTAGTTGTTAGATTTAAAAATCCAAGCTTGATCAAATCTGTCAATCACATAAAGGGGTGTTTGGTTTATGTAAGTTTGACCTCATATAGTCAAATATTTTAGTTCAAAATACTTGAGTTAGCTTTAGTTTCTCTTAAGGTCAATAGGAAAACAGTTTTTAAATGTTAGATTTAATTTTTCAAAAAGTTATGGCTTAACTTGTAGGTCTTAGCACCAGGGCAAAAAGTGCCATTTGACTTGCTTGCTTAATCTTGATCCAAGCTCTATGAGCTTTTGTTTATGCTTGAATTATGTTTGAAAGCACTCACTAAGAGTGTATAAGTGCAGGTTTACCCATTTGATAACCTGCACTTGTTGTTTTTGCATTTTGCAAAGTGCATCAGCAGGAACATATCAGTTCCTACTGTCACTTTTGTTTCAATTCTTGTATAGATATAGCTTAATATATAATATGACTTGTTTTTCATTTCCAAACTTATTTGCTATATTACAATCTAGTTTAAAAGTCACCAAAAAGCTAAAAACTCAAAAACAGTAGTTAGATTAGTATACCTTTTAAATTTTAAATTCTAGCTTGTAGTATTAGGTTTTATTGTTTAAATTAGTAGTCTATAAGTTGTTTGTCAAGTTTGCAAAAGCTCATTTGCTGTCTTTGCTTTTTGAGCAATTGAGCTTATTAAGTTTTTGAGCTTATTGCCTTATTTCCTGACTTTGCTCCTTTTATCATCATTTTCAGTTGTCTTCTATTAGTTTTAGCTCAAATTTCTTTTCATTTATAGATTAAGCATATCATAAGCTCTCAGGATCTTCTTTTACTTTTAAATTTGAGCTTAAATTGAGTTTTTTATAGCTTACTTAGTAAAACCAAAGGGAAACAAGCCCTTACTAAAGTCAGTTTATTCATAAGCTCTTTCAGAGCTTATTTGTGCTTTTTAGCCCTAAGTGCTTTTGATAAAAGTGTTCACACCAGCTTAATCTCAAACTTTGCTTTTATAAGTTTTTCAATTTAAGCTTTTTTTTAATCTCAACTTAATTTTGGGCTTATTAGGACTAGGGGTGAAAACGGGGGTTAGCCTCAGGGTAGGTTTTGTAATTTTTGGTATTTGCTTGTTTACTCAGTTAATCCTTTGTCAGTTAGTGTATTTGCACTAATAGTCCTTCAAGGACTAACACCATTAGTCCCTAGTGTAGGATCCCGTTTAACACTTCATAACATATAACATACACGAATCGAACTAGAAAAGAGAAAGAGAGTGAGTTGAACTTTTACAGAGAGAAAGAAGAGAGAGAGAGAGAGAGAGATGAGAGAAAATAGAAAATGGAATTATTAGAAAAATGAACAACTAACTTTTTCTAAAGAAGAAAAAGC
>BQNB010161145.1:0-14714 GCA_026074375.1 Tanacetum coccineum
AATGTAAAACAAGTGAAAGAGAGCTATAAACTCACCTCAATGAATGAATTGATTATATAAATCAAATGCGTGAATCGTCACGAATAGCCAGAATGCAACCTAATTAATTATAGGTCGTATAAGTACGATTTATTTAAATTAAATACAACAATGTACATTATCAAGTTATATCACCACCTAATAGTTTTGTTTAACTTGTATAAATCGAAATAGTGTTTACGTTAAGTTTACCACTTTTATTATTTTTGCAACGACAATATATATATAGTTTAGTGAATTTATAAAATAATATTTATAAGGTTTTAAACCACGTATAAATATTATATAAGTGTTACTAAAATATTTTCTAAGGTTTTTATAGTTCTAATGGACCGATAACGTCCGAAAATATAATTTTACTATTCATGTCAAAAAACAGTGCCAAATTTTATATAAGAAGTTACCTAGTTTCCATGGTGATTTTACTCATTTTTACACACTTTCGGGCTTAAAAATTGCAAGTAAATAGTAAAATATCATTATGAGTAACATTGTAGTTTTATATTTAAGCCGACTCGGACCTGAAAGTCCTCAAAATTACCATTTATAAATCTGCCAGCACTTTGCCAAAAAACTGTTTTGCTGATATTGTTTCAAATCTAGTTTTGGCCATAACTTATTCGTTTTAAGTCCGTTTTTAGCGTTCTTTATATGCACGAAGTCGTAGTAAGATATATTAACACATTTTTAAGGGTTTGGCTCGTCAAAAAGTCCGTAACCTACTGCCATATAGCTGCTGTCCCTAAAGGCAATTTACACAATTTTCGCTAAGTATTTCTACTCCATTTTCATACCACAAATACACTAGTCTATATAGTTCAACCACTTTCAAAATCCACAATCATCCGCTAACCTAATATCATTCAATACTTCACAATATCATGAAATAATCATAACATCTAATAAGCTAGTTTATGAATTATAAACCTAACCACGTGTCTAAAATCATAAGTAGTGTTCTTGATTTATTTGCAAATGTTTATAAAAGTAAACTAGTTGGTGATATAACTTTATAATTAAGATGTTTATGTATAAAAATACATAATGAAAGTATAGAAACATAAATGAACCTAATTCATATGTATGAAAATCAAAAAAGTGTAAGTAGTATGCTTACAAAGTATGTGATCAAATAAAAACCCTAGATTTTGATTCTAAACCCAAAATCCTTATGGAAACCGCAAATCTTGATTATGAAAACCCTAACTTGATCTTGAAATACCCTTGCTTTAAATGAAAACCCTAACTTGCCAACTAACTTGAAACACATTAGATTATACCCTTGATTAACCTTGTATGCTAGAAATATCAAAGAAGTGGAAGGTAATTGTGGAAAACTAGAAGGGGGGTTGAATAGTTTACCGCTTTTTAATTTAAGGTTTTAAAGTGTTTGTAAAAATTCTAGATTCGACTTTATGTGAATTCAATACTTGCACAATATAAACAATATACCTATCTAAACAATTAATAAGATTGTATGAGAAAGTAATGCAAGACAAGAGATAAGAGTAAGAACAATCAAACCACAACGCGAGGATTTATAGTGGTTTGGCAACAAAGCACCTTTTCGCCTTACTCCACTCCCCGAGCACCTAACTCGGGAGTTTTCTTCACTATGTCAACAAGCTCCCTTATGGCGGAGAAAACCGTACACAACGTTGCTTACACCGATTTACGACACAAAGCTAAATGTCGAATTCTAATCTTAGCTAGAACCAATCTATCACAACACAACTTCACAACTTCACGACTTCTTCATAACTTCAAGACTTCTTCACATCACTACTTATATACAACTATCTAGCACTACTTGGTAAGATCACCACGATCTAACTATACTTACAAAGATCGTCAAGATCTAGCAACTACACAACTATACAAGATTTACAAAAGATTTACAAGTTATGATATGAATGCAATAAGATTGCAACAACACACAAAGGTATAATACTTTTTCACTTGATGATGGAAGTATTCTTCTCTTGCACTTGAGGAATTGAGTTTGGATCACTTGAAAATAAAGCTTTATGATTAAATGATCAAAGGATTTTAGAGAGGATATATGGGTTGTTTTGGACAGAAAGAATGAGTGTAAAAGGTGAGAAAATAATGAGGAAAAGTTTAGTATTTATATGACAAACTGGGGGAGCGTCTACCTAGGGGCGGTCCCCTTAAATAGGTGGCCGGTCTCCTTAAAATTAAGGGGGCTGCCCGTGTATTTAAGGGGGCCGCCCTAAACTAGGGTCTCTCCAGTTTATCTTTTGTGTAGGGGGAGTTTTCTGGAACTTTTCTAGCCATTTTAGGTCCGAAAATTTGAATTTTAAAATGTTTATTTTGAATAAAACATTTCTTTTAATTGTAGAAAATATTTTGTAATGTTTATAAAAATATTTACAACATTTTATAAAAGTTTGAGGTTGAATAAAAATTTCCTTTGATCATAAAATGCATTAAGCATTTATTTATTCATACTTTTAAGTGATATAATTATCGAAATAAAAATTTACTACTAATTACTTGTTTACATTTAATTTTACATTGAACGTTTTTATATTTTGTGATTGTCAAAACGTAAAGACGTGAAAAATATTACAAGTGCAAGCAAACATCAAAGCAACATATACTTTATTCATTTAGGACAATGTGTGTGAACAACACACAAGCATACATAAATAGAAAAACAAATATGTGACAACGGTAATTAACATGGGTCATGGGTCATGTGCATTGGGGTGGTAGTGGATTATAGCTAGTGTAATGGAACCCATGCATGACCGATAATAATGACTAATTCATATGGGTCATGGGTCATATGCATTGGGTTGTATTTTCTTAGAGTGTCATGTTATGACACATCCATGACTGGTGACAAGGTGTAATTAACATGGTCATGGGTCATGTGCATTGGGTTGTAGTGGATTATAGCTTCATGTTATGACACATCCATGACTGGTGACTTGGTCCTAAAACACACACAATTCATGTTTTACTTTCAAAAATCAAAAAAAAATCTTTCTCTCTTTCTTTCTCTTGTTCGTCCGACCTAGAGCACACACACACACACTTTATTTTTCAATCTTTGATCAAAAACATGAGAGTTTGGGTACTTCCGGGTTGATTCTAGTGCACGGGTTAACATTTAAACAATGTTTGGGTTGTTTGGTTCGTGTTGATCTTGTTCAAAACGCATTAAATGCACGGGGCGGGTCCGGGGCGGTGCAGGCGGTTCACGCATTCAATCGGAGTTCCCAGTGATTGTATATATTTATTGGCTCAGAAGGGCAGAGCATCGGAGAAACAAAACACGTCTGCCATGGCTGCAACTTTAGTAAGTTGCCACGCCAAAATGTAGACCGCCTGGTTTCTGTTCCTCCCTACCAATAAACTCATCATCGCCTTCATTGTCTAATTTGTGAGACTCAGATATGTCAATGTAGGAACAACCCGAAACACGCGCCATAGCTGCAACATCCACCAACACACATACAACACATACTAATATCCCGCCAACCCATGGCCGATCATACAATATTTGTACCCGATCCAGCAAGTGATAAACACATACCCACACCCTTTTGTCTCGATGTTTCTCACCCTCTCTAGAAATGGATATCAGAAACAAAGCTTGCTTAACTCAAGCGAAATCACAAAATATAAGCAATTCGAACATATGAAGCCATAAGGTACAGTAACCAACCCGTAAGCTAAAAAAAGTTACCTCATGTTTGGTAACAATCAAATAACCTCGTAACGTGTGACAAAGATGAGTAATAAAGAAACACACGTCACCAAACGATCACCAACGCCACACAACTTAGACGGCGGCAACGAAGAGATCGGCGACATCGAGCGGTATAACTTTTCATCTTACACAAAAAGGCAACAACAGCTACACATAATGTAATAACAAAAAGCAATATCACTGATACAACAAACCTAAATGAGACCTCTTTCTCCTCCTTAACGGAGCAAAGCAACGAAAAGACCCACGAAACAAATCGAAACCATGTGCATTTGAACTTTTAATAATAACCAAAGCCTGCGAGTATGAAAGCGGTATCGAAAACCCGCCATGGCTGCAACCACGTGGCCGCCCCGTCAAGATACGGTTTCGACACACAAATTGCATCATCGTCCACATTATTACCCATCTAAAGCGACCAACGTCGCCCACCGACCACCAACGCCGCACATCATTAACGGCGGCAACAAAGAGGTCGGCCGCATCAAAGAATGCGTTTGATTTAATGTTTAGAGTGAGAGCGAGAGATAGAGAGAGAGAGAGAGACACTTGTTTCTGAGATCTATTTCTAGAGAGGGTGAGAAACATCGAGAGAGAAGGGGGTGAGGATGTGTTAATCACTTGCTGGATCGGGTCACGCATTAAATGCACGGGGCAAGACCGGGCCGGGTTTTTATATTTAATAATCAATCAGAGTTCACACGGGTCGGGTTTATATATTTTAAATACAATCGGAGTTCCTAATAATTGTATATATTTATTAAAATAAATTGACGGTGTTTGCTATTAATTGCGAAATGTAACTTGCAAGTAAATAAATTGACGGTATTTCCTAAGGGGGCATTGGTTCACAGAATGTTTTTGAAGGAATTATAATTTGATATAATTGTAATTCAAATGGTTGGAATGTGTTAGAATTGTATTGTGTTATAATTGTAATTTATGAAATTTGTCGATGTGTTTGATTGACTCGCAACGTAATAGAATTCATATTCATTTTTTTATAAAACTTAAAAAATTAATATAATAATAATAAAAATAATACAATAATAAATAATATAATGTTGATCCCAATCCTTGATCGATTTCTTAGGTTGTCTAAGGTTAAATTACCTTGGATAAATCCAAAATAACTTGTTGTAGAAACTTTGTATGTATATTAAAGTGTATGCGGAATCTACACCTTAATACCTAGAAGTATTATGAATAAAACAGTAATCGTATAAACAAAGATATAACCAAACGCTCCAATATTATTAGATCAATAATACGAGTACTCTTCACTAGTACTAGGGTTTACAACCTTGAAGCTTTTCTGAATCGACTTGACAACTATGAAAACTTATGAACTTGCATATTTGTCTAATGCCCTAGGGCCTCCTTTTATAGACTAAGGAGTCCTAGTCGGCTCACAATACATTCCTAAGATATCATAATCTTTTCTAAACATAAACGTAATCTCTTAAATAAATACATTATATATATCTTGTACATAAATATATCAATACTTATCTTCACAAGTATTCTTGTTCTCCAAACAATCTTTATCTCTTTAAACCGTCTTTATCCTCTTGGAAGTAGTAAGTCTTCTAGCAGTTGTAATCCAGCAGCATAAACTTTTTCACCAGCAGTACTAATAAACATAAGCAGTAGTAACATTAGTACTAGCAGTACTAATATGTACTCACATTAGTAACATGTACTAGCAGTCTTAACATTACCACTAGCAGCACTAACTACTTAGCTTATTTTTTAGTCTTCAACTCTGAACCATCTTAACTTCAACTAACAGCAGTAACTTTATGCTAACAATACTAAATTATACTAACAGCAGTAACTAGCAGTGGTAACTTTATACTACTGGTACTAACTACTTAACATAATCTCCATTATGTACCTGAGCAGTAGTAAGAATCCTTGAAGTCTTTTAAGTCCCAACAATCCTCCCTTAAACTTGATGTTCATCTTCTGAATCTTCAAGTTTCTTTGTTAAAAGTCTTCATCAGTATCAGGAAGATGCATTCAAACCTTTTATTGACCCTTTTGTTGCTTTACCATAAGCTTGAGCAGGTGATAGCACATCTCATTAAAATGATCAGTTTGAAGTTTCTTGTTTAGCATATTGGTGATTGTTATTGGTGTGAGGGGATGTCTCTTTTCAACTAACATGAAGATGTGCACATTTCCAAACCTTACAAAGTGCACTCCACATGAATCATACAATTTCCAAACACTCACTGTATAACCTTGTAGATCTCTCTATACTTTACTTCTAATGTCTGGTTCAAACATGACTTTAAAATCTCCCAACAACACTCTTTCATGTTCATCTTCAGGCCTTGTATCACCATGCTTTATTTTTACTAACTTCCAAATAGTCTCCAAGTCTTCTTTGTCAATATCTTGAAGCATCCTAATCATTGAAGAATATCTCTTGGAACTTTCATCTGCTCTGATCAATTGATAATGTACCATTATTCCTTCTTTAACAAGCTTGTATTCAACAATCACTGGTGGTTTTGTAGCAAGTGGTATAGCATCAATTGCTATATCATCATCCTTTTTAATCACCAAATGCTTTTTCAATTCAGCTGTATCATCTGCTTCAACTTCTTCTTGCTCATCAGTTTCTTTATCATCCTCTAGTTTTTGTCTCTTTGGAGATTCTTGTTTTTGCTCTTTTACTGCTCTTTTCTTACCAAGACTCTTCTTTCTGCTGCTTTTAGCTTTCTCCTCACTACCTTCTACCTTCTTTTCATTGCTTTCTTGTGCCTCTGAACTCATAGCCATAAAGGTATTTACCCTCTTCATCTCTTTGTCAAACAGCTTTTGAATTTCATCATAGCTCTTTCCCATTAGCTGTTTGTGTTTGTATCCACCCATGTGCTTAAGATAGGTAGACATTTGACTTCTCTTTTGTGCCTTGGTAGGAGGTCTGTTTCCCTTTTCTTGTGCTCTTAGTGTAGCAAAATGTTTTCTTCTTTTCTCCATAAGTTCCATAAATAATTTTCCTTTTTCTTCATCTGTCAACTCATCTCTTTCTCTTGTTTGGAGTCACTCAGCCAGTAATCTATCAGCCTCCATCATAGATTGTGTATTTTCCTATGATTCAATCAATGCTATGTTGGCTTCTTCTTGCTTTTGCCTTTCAAGCCTTTCTTCTTCTATGATTTCAGCATCTAACTGAGCTTGAATATTTCATGCCAAATCTTCATCAAGAGCAACTTGATCTTTCTTTGTCAAAGGTCTCTCGGGCTCTTGCATGATGCCTTTTCCTTTGTCTTTGATTGAGGGTTGTGTGACAGAAACTGTTGGTTTAGATACTTGCTTTTCAAGATCATGAAAAACAATTCCCTTTGCATTGGGTTTGGCTGCCTTGATTTCCATTAAAGTCTGAGCCAAAGTTTCTTCAACAGTTGTAGGAATTTTAGGAACAACACTATCTTCAACACCAGCAGTAGTAACTGCTTCACCAGTAGTACTATCATCAAGTTTTATACTCTGCTCATCTTTCTTACAAGTTATAGCATCCATAAACATCTCATCACCATCCAGAACTCCAGTATCAAACATTAAGTCTTCATCCTGCCTTTCTTGAGTTTCATTAACTAGAGTTACCTCAGCATCTGTATCAATATCTTCAATTCTCCTCCCCTGTTTGGATGCATCCTCCTGAGAACCTAAACTATCATTTGAGGATTCAATTCTTCTAGCTGTACTAACTTTCTTTAATCTTTTAAGCCTTGCGGTCTTGAACTTTCTCCTCTTTTCTAGCTTATCAACCCTCTTCTTAAGACTAGCAATCTCAATATCTTGATCAGATTTAGCCTTTTCCAAGTCAAGAACCTATTTTTGCAATTGGGTACATAAAACCATCAAATCATTAAGTTGCATGCTATCCTCACCACTGGGTAGTGGATCATTGGAAGGTGTGGGTACACTTTCCTCATGCTCTGTCTCATCATGAGCAACTTCTGCTTCCTTCCTCTGTTTCCTCTTGGACTTTTGTTTCTGCTTGGGTTGAGAGGATGTAGATGGTTGATCAACAATGGGTATTTGATTGGAATCAGTTGGATGGTCTGAATCCTCACCCACTTCTTCAGAAGCTTGAACCATCATAGTATCAAATAGAGGTGTTATTCTCCCAGAAAAATCCTTTCCTGCTCTCTTCATGTTAGCAAAAAAATTCTTTGTGTGGGAGGGATTAACATAAATCTTCTTGTGATGTGACATGTCTCCAAGCTGTTGATTGATGAAAACATGTAGAAATCATGGATACAACAGAAATTTAACTCCTCCATCTAAGTGTTTTACTATAGCATCAAAAATGTACTTAGACAAATTAAATTTTTGGTTTGTTGCCAAGCATATGATCAAAGAAGCCATTATACTACTGAATTCATTCCATGCAGTGGATTTGGCACTAAGGATTTGTGTAATGGTATGAATTAAAAACTTCTATTGCGGAGAAAAGAAAGCTTTATAAAATGTAAGCTTTTGAGAAGGTTTTTCATACCCCATCTTTGCTAGTTCTTCAAAAATTGTAGTAGTTGGCAAACAATCAGTACCTTCTGCATCTTCCAAGTGAAGATCACTTCTAATGCTTGACTCCGTGATGATCATCTTCTTCTTATCAATTAGGGCTTGTAACTGACATACTCCGTTAACCATCTTGACATTTGTTGTTGCCCAAAACTGTTCAATACAAGATGTGTAGATAATTGGATTGACAGTTAAAGCATAATGAACAGAACTTGCTTTCAGGAAATCAATAATCTCTGCAAACCCATCACTTTCTATAGGTTTTTCCAAGAACGCGACCACATTGTGCGTTTCAGCAAACTTAGGGCTTGACATAATGATGATTTTGATGATCAAAGATGAAAATTGAGTTAGGGTTTACGGTTAGAGAGTGTTTGAATGATTGAAATCGAATAAAGAATCGAATGAAACCCTGAATCGAAGTATTTATAGAATCACCCTCAGCAGCAAGAACTTGAACTGGCAGCACTAATTGATGCCTAACAACATTAACTTAAGCTTAGCAGCATTAAGTTGAAGCTGAGCAGCATTAATTTTAATATACCAGTAATTACCAAAATTTCATTCCATAAAGCAATTTTCATCATCAAATTTGATTCTTACAAGCTCTCTTTCTGTTTTTGTGCTCACAATATCTCTCAATTCTTTTTGCTTACATAATCACTCATTTATGTTTTTATGCACACATCTCTCTTTCTATTTTTAAGCTCACTTAATCTCTCATTTCTTTTGACACTCTGTCTGTTTTTAACCTCACTTAATCTCTCATTTCTTTTGGCTCACCAAATCACTCTATCTGTTTTTATGCAACATATTTGACAGTTATACAAAGTTCCATTAATTCCAAAAGTTTCAGACTGTCCTCCCTACTTCTAAGTGTGTAACCTCTTGAGAGAGGTGGATCATTGGACTATTTAGATGTAGTCTCAAACCTAGTTTGAGCATCCACATCCCCCAATATGGTATCTTGGCACCTAGGACCACTACCTGAACCAATTCCCTAAGGACTTGATCTATTATAAGGACTTGATCCATTAAGTGTTGTCATGGATTGGGTCTTATTTGATGTTATCACTGTCCTACTCTGCTTCTAAGCTAGAAGCAGTAGTGGCAGCCCTTTCCATTCTGTCACCCAACTCCTTATGGACAGCCTCATCACCAACCTTTACAGGGGGACCACTAGACTGAGGTATCTTGGTGTCCCAACCTCTTTTGACATGCCTAGATGTTTTTTATTCTTTTTAACACACTTTTGATATAACATATCCTTCCATCCATGCTTTGACTGTATATAGACATGAGTAGCCTCCCCTCAAACAGTGCTTCAAGGGATAAGAATTTGCTCAACAGTTGTAACTTTGGCTCTCATGTCATCCCAACAGCATTAACTTTTGCCTGACAGTAGTAATTTTTTGCCTAGCAGTATTAACAGATGTCTAACAGTATTAACTTTGTCTTCAATAATTATACAACAACATGCCTCTATTCATCACAAGCACACTAGAAAAGACTAGATAGACATGTGAGAATTCATGAGGATCCATATTTATGCATAACCCATGAATAAAAGCTAAAAACTGTTATCTAAAACATTAACATTCCCTTAACCAATTTGTCAGAGGTGAAACATTCAACATCATGTATTCAATATGCTTTACCTGTAAGTGTTAGTCCATAGCCAAAAATACACAATCCAAAGTATTTTCTTTTTGACAGTATTAAGTATGACCAACAGTTTTAACAAGCAGTCTTAAGTATAACTAGCATTTTTAATTATACTTAGCAGTACTAATTGACAAGACTAACAGTACTAATCCTTTACAAAACTTTTACAAAAACATAAAGAGATATAGACATTTAAGGATTAAGCATTCCAATACTTGAGACCAAGTACTGAAACCTTCCAGCATTAAAACCTTTTGTAAGAAGATCTGCAACATTATAATCAGTATGAATTTTAACCATTTGTATTAACTTTTTAGCATTGCAATCTCTTATAAAATGATGCCTAATCTCTATATGTTTTGTTTCAGAATGTTGAACAGGATTTTCAATAATGCAGATAGTACTGTTATTGTCAATATTAATGTCAGTATTCATGAAATTGTACCCATAATCCAGCAATTGATTCTGAATCTAGAGTACTTGTCCACAACAACTGGCAGCAGCCACATATTCAACTTCAGTTGTAAAAGTGGCAACCATAGTTTTCTTCTTACACTGCCAAGATATCAACCTGTTTCCCAAAAACTGACAACCTCCAGTTGTAGACTTCCTATCTTGAGTTGCTCCAGCATAGTCACTATCAGTATAAGCAACCAGTTCAAATGGAGAATCCCTAGAATACCAAAGGCCTAAAGTTGGTTTGCCTTTCAAATATCTAAAAATTCTCTTTACAGCTAAGAGATGTGATGTCTTTGGAGTAACTTGAAATCTGGCACATGCACATACTGCAAACATAATATCTGGCCTAGATGCTGTAAGATACATCAAAGACCCAATCATAGATCTATAGAGATGTACATCAACATCATCAGCATCTCCATCTTTGACTAAGGGCTTTTCCAGATCAACTGGAGTTGAAGCAGACTTCACATCAGTGTAGTTGAATTTCTTCAAAATCTCAGCTACATATTTATCCTGACTGATAAATATTCCATCTTCCTTCTGTTGTACTTGTAATCCTAGAAAGAAAGTAAGTTCTCCCATAGAACTCATCTGAAACTTATCCTTCATGAGCTTCTCAAATCCAGTACACAGATCCTTATTTGTAGAGCCAAAGATAATGTCATTAACATAAATATGTACAAGAAAAATATCTCCATTTTGCTTCTTGATAAATAATGTCTGATCTATCTTGCCTCTTTTAAACCCATTGCCCAACAGATAGTTAGTCAAAGTTTCATACCATGCTTTTGGTGCTTGATGCAAACCATAAAGTGCTTTGACCACCTTGTAAACTTTGTCTGGATGGTCAGGATCTTTAAATCCTGGTGGTTGAGTGGTGTGTAGAAAACAAATTTAATATACTTATAGTATTAATCCCGTAAGAATTCTTTCCAAAATACTTCTCAAACAAGAGAAATATAAGGTAGAAATCTCACTAAAGAAAACACAATTTGTATATTTTTTATCCGGGAAGTACTTTTCCTCGGGTCGTGTCCCAACGAAATCGTGAATTGAGAATTTAGGAATAATTCGGATTCGAGTTAAGAATGATAAAAGACTTTTGAATTGTTGATTACACTACAAAATTTAATAGCACAAACTAAAAACAATGAAATAGCACGAAATTTAAATGCACAAAACGTAATAATGCGAGCTAAAACTGAAATTTAAAATCTAAGGCACAACTTTTAACAAATTTTATACCTAAAAATCACAAATTTAAAAAGAAAATTTTAGGAAAAAGAATTGGAATTTTTTAACTATTTTTCTATTTTTTTAGGATTTTTCTAAGTAAAAGAAATTAACTAAAGTCTATTTTAATTCCTAGAAAATACAAATCAAATTAGAAAAATATAGAAAAATGGTTTTAAGATGCTAAAATGGTGCAGAAATTCAATGGCACAAAAAGCCCCAAATTTTATCAACTAATTGTGCCCTAATTTGATTGATTAAAACACAAACCCTAATTTTAATAAAACTAAAAACTAAAATTTAAAACTATTTTATTATTACTAAAAAGACAGGGTAGAAACTGAAAGAAAGGAAAGAGAAGGGTAGGCGGCCAAACTATGGTAAATTTACACTACAATGTAAACGGGTAACCTTCAACTATCAAGTAATTACAAAACAAACCCTACGATTCTAGCTTATTTTTGGCTTATTAAAAAGTGAGATTCAGCAAAAACTTAAAACTACAAACTTATTAAGGAGCTTATTCTAAACAACATTAACAAAAGCACTTCCTACTTTAGACAACTAGATAAGCTACAAAATTTAAACTCTTGTTCCTGTTACAGTAACTTGTGGTTTTAGAGCTTTTTAAATTTTTGGCTTATTATTTGCTTATTAATTGATGAAACTGAAAACCAAAAGATGCTAATTGTAGCTTAAGATGTGTACTTAATGATTCTAAAAAGAAAAAGGCTAAGTTTTAACAAAATTTACAAGAAAAATGATCTTAAAATGTGCAAGTTTAAGCTAAAAACTGAGATAAGCTTTGGCTAATAAGCTAAAGAGCTTATTACTGAACCTTAAAGGCTGGAATGTTGAATATAAGCTATGCTATGTTTATTAAGCAAACCTAGCTAAAAAGTTTCTAAAGATTACAATTAGAAATGACAAATCAATAAGAGAATAAGCTAGAATCCTATTCTTCTACTATTCTACTTTTGCAGGCTAAAATAAGCTATACTAAGAGCCTAGAATTGAAACTAAAGAGCTTATCTAGATTAAACTAATGGAGTATTATTAGCTTGCTCAGTTTTAAATTCTAACTTCTTATTACTCAAGCTAAAAAAATTGGCTGGAAAATATAAAGCAACAACAGTATATACTGCTGTTTGCTGATGCAATTGACACAATGCTTACTTGCAGGCTAAAGTAACACCTTAACAACTCGAAATACTGAGCTATCAACTTCATGTGGGTAAAAACCTCACTTTACAAAATTTGGATTCTAAATACCTTAGAATCTCCTAAACATCATAATAGTAACTGCTTATAACTCGAGGAAAAGCCCTGTGCGGCAAAGTAATTTTAGTGCTCACAATATTGAATTCATTAAACTATCTAATAAAACCTAACTAAACGTTAGAAAAATAACAAACTCATCTAAATGAAAGAATTTAGTAACTAATCTCAACTAAATGAAAGAATTAGACAGGTTCACCTTGACTTTAGGAGTCAAAAACACTTAGATCCAAACACTCCTTAACTTTGACTGTCTAAACTAGAATGTACTTAAAATCCATTTTCAAAGCTTAAACTATCAAAACCTTTTATCTACACTTATTTTAACTAAGCTAAATGAACTAATTAAGCACTAAAAAAACTAGCTTATGTAAAGAAATTAACTAGTTACTCTCCTAGCTTATCCAACTAATATTGACAGTCTTTAAGTAATAACAACCTAATTGATTTTTAAACTAGAACAACTTAAGGTATTTAAAAACTATCAACTAACTAAGCTATTTGAACAGGATTTATCACAAGGAAAAGCAAAAGAAAAATACTGAAATAAGCTAAATGAATAAGCTGTGTAAATGCTATAATGCAATTGAGAAAATGAAACCTGAGTTTTGAAGAATCTTCACACTTAAGCTATCCAAGAAAAGAAGCTTAAGTGTTCCTAATGGCTTCCAAAGCCTCTAAACCTGAGCTTAAAGCTCAATAAGCTTCTAAGAGCTTATTAATCCTTGTAGCTTCAAAGTGAACTCAAAACACCTCAAGTAATCATGATTTAGATGTAAAATGATTAGATTGAGTAAATGAATTACTTAAACACAAAATTTGACTTAATTTGAGCTCATTTAAACACAAAATTTGACTTATTGAAAGCTTAATGAGTGAAAATGGCTTAAAATTGAAATCAAAGGACAATTATACTTGGAAACTGAATGTGATTACTCAAATTTAAGAAGTACAAGCTGAAAGAGAGAGAGTACAAGTGCTTAAAACGTATTGCTAAAAATTTGAAAGAAAATTGCTTAAAATCTAGAAAATACAAACTAAAAATTAAAACACATACATCAACTGAAAAATGAGCCCTAACAGTCCTATTTATAGAGGATTGAAGAGGAGGAGTGAGAGTTTCTTGAATCTTCCATTTAATCTCAGCCCTTGATCATATTCGAATCATTTGTAGCCGTTTGATGAATTTGATGAGGTGTTTGATCCAATTAAATGTTGACACGTGGTCGAAATGATGTGGAGGAGGTTTATGAACGAGCTTGAGTGTTATAGAGGAGCGGGGGGTGTGGATTTGGTGATTGGGATTGTTAACGAAAAAGGGCGGAAAGTTCGTTGAGTTTGTTAGAGGGTGGTTTTAAAACGCGTTTTTCTGTTTAAAACTTTGAAGAATTGGCAATAGTAGTCCCTGTCTTTCACCAGTTCAAAGTGTAGTGTAAACATACTTTGAAAATGACAGTTTTGGTCCTTGTTCTTTCTTTCTTCTTTTTTTTCTCTTTACAAACAAACTTTTCACTTTATGCAAATTAAGTCCCTTGAACTTTATAACTCCAAATGAGTTTTTGAAACTTTGCACACTTGTCATTATTAGTCCTTGTCTTTATTTTGGGCTTTGACTTCCTTCCTTGCTGTATCGGGCTAATCCGGCTTTTGATTGTTGGCTTCATTCTTCACTCTTGTCTTGTCTTTTTCGTTTCTTGTCGGTTTTTGACTGTTTTTGTTTCTTTTTGTCCTCTTTATCCTTTCCTGCACAATA